>JAEIFU010000700.1:0-105053 GCA_018904235.1 Lordiphosa stackelbergi | reverse complement strand
ATAGATCGTTTTCGTCCGCGTTTAAGGCGTTTTTAATCATTTTGTTAAAGCATCCTACCAGTTGACCAACTTCTCTGCAATTTTTTCCGTCCTATATCAATTTTTATAAAGAACGCGCTTCTCCGCAGCTCCACAGCTTTCCACGTCTCCTTATTATGATTATAACATACTTTTTGTTTATGGGGAATACTAAACAATATAAAAATAATTAAAAATTTATAAAAATCTCAACAGTAATCGCAATTTTTTTTATCAAGAACAAAATGTGTTATGGTGGTGCTATTATTTTTTCGGCAACTGTAAGTGTACCCAAACTCTGCTAATAACTATATTATCAGTGCCACGGAAACCTCTTCCAACCAAATTCCAACCGAATTCCAATTCTTAGGTGCCACAAAAATTTCTATTGGTTGGTTTCAAACCTCTAATGTTTTGTTAAGAGATTTTGCAAAGCTCTTTTCCACTCTAACCTATTGTCGAAGTGGCGCCCTCTACAGCTAGCGGATTAAGAGCTAGCGGATTGAGGGCTGGAAACTAATTCCACATGGTTGGCGCCAACAAATTTTTAAATTTTGCATTATGTTAATAGAGAATGCGACTTAAAATTGAATTATTATTTAAAAATGCACCATAAAACATATAACACAATCAAAAAATTCCAGTTTATCATTAAATTAACCCACATCCAGAAAAAGGGAAATTTTTTGGCGAGAGATTCAGCCCTGTTTTTAGAGATGGAACATCAATTGGAACATCTGGTGTTCCAACTAGATTTTCTAATTAGAAAATGAAATCTCTAGAAGTTCTGTGGCACCAACGAATTTTTCGACAGATTTACAAACCAACCGTCGGCAAAATCTCTAGAGATTTCTGTGGCACCCCCGTATATGCTTTCGCACAGACTTTAATTTTTGGTAAAATGGGATGACTATCAGGCCCTGTTCCGAATTCCGAAAACGAGTGGAATTGTCAAAAAATCTGACCGCAAATCGACCAGAATTGTCGTTTTCAAAAGTTGTGCTGCAGAGTCAGCGGAATGAAAAGTAATTGCTATTAAAAGCATTAAAATAAATCCCAAAAATTATAAACTAACCAAATAAAAAATGTTGATTATTTTTTAAATCGTTTAGCATCACTAATTAAAATGTTTACAGTTTAAGAGTATATTAAAATCATTTTTTTATAAACATCTATAAAATACTGCGTGAAAAGCAAAACCGAGCGGTCGTTTTCAAACCGAGCTGTTCTGAATTCCACTTTACTTTTTAGTCTATTTCATCCGTCAATCGATAGCTGCTAGGGTTGCTTCATATAAATTAATGTATTTGCACAGCACTTTTTTTTTTAGTTAGTTTAGCTGTATTTTAACCAAATTTGATATCCCAAATTTAAATGTAATAATTAAATATTGTTTTAAATAAAAATAAATTTACTTAATATGTAAATAAGAGCTTTTGCAAATTAAAATTATAGAGATGATGACAACTCTGGCTGCTGTCGATAACACAAACACGCGCGCAGGCCAGCCAGCCAGCTGTTTATGAAAGCGACTTCGAAACCGAGTTCGAAAAGTCAAAACGAAAACCAAATCGTTCGGAATTGGGAACAGCAAAAGAAAAACGTTCGTTTTCGTTTCGTTTTTTTGAAAATTTTCGATTTGGAATCTTTTCAACTACACTGTATATCCCACACATTGAAGCTTTTTGTAAACTTTAAGAGACTTGCATATTTTGGTCATTCTTTTATAAACCGAACAGTTATAAAATTTTTTATTTTTCATTTTAATAAAAAATCGAGATTCATAAAATGTGGCCTTGCAGAAAAGTTTTTGTTAATTTTATAAACAATTAAAATCGTCAAAAACGGAAAATGGAAAAAACGGGTTTTTAAAAACGCGATATCTCAGGTTTGGTTTATCGGAAGGTATCAAATTGTATTGGTGAAAAGTATTTTACTGTATCTACTCAAATAAAATTTTACAGATTTTTAAATTATTTAATAATATTAAGTAATTGTTGCTAAAAATTATTTATAATTTTTCTCAGTGTTAACCACCATGATATAGCTTCTAAGATAAACAATTTATTGTCTAAATATAACTTAAATTTTGGTGTTTTCAAAAATATGGAGACTTTTATGGTTTAAGTTATGAATTTTTGAAGTTTTAAACAAATAAAGATGCCCAAAGAATGCTTTTTACTAGTCAGTTATAAAGTCATGTGACTGAAACTTGGCAAGGGTGCTTTATATTTATCGAGCTTTCCAAAATTGTCAACATCACACAGATCGGACGTCTATTTCATATAGCTGCCATAGAAAGGCTGACTTTGGGTTGTGGTATAAACAAAATACTTTTCAGAACCTGGTCAGGCGGACCAGAGATTTATGCAAGTTTTAATTACCACAACAAATCAGCATTTGTATGGCAGCTATATGATGATTAGACGTCCGATCTGTGTGATGTTGGCATTTTTGAAAAGCTTGATAGATAAAAAGCACAATTGCCAAGTTTCAATCACATGACTTTAAAACTGACTACGTGGAAATTTTTATTTAAGGGCATCTTTTTTTTGTTTATAACTTCAAAAATTCATAACTTTTAAACCATAAAAGTCTCCATCTATTTTGAAAAACACCAAAATTTAAGTTATATTTAGGACAATAAATTGCTTATCCTTAGAAGCTAATCATGGTGGTTAACACTGAGAAAAAAATTAGAAATAATTTTTAGCAACAATTACTTAATATTATTAAATAATTTAAAAATCTATAAAACTATTTTTGAGTAGCTACAGTAAAATACTTTTCACCAGTATCAATTTGATACCTGTCCGATAAACCAAACCTGAGATATCACGTTTTTAAAAACCCTTTTTTCCATTTTTCGTTTTTGACGATTTTTGAAATTGTTTATAAAATTAACAAAAAATTTTTGTGCAAAACCGCAAATTACGTTATGATGGGCATGTCGAGATCTAATTTGGATTTTTTTTATTAAAATGAAAAAAAAAATTTTTTTAACTGGGATTTGTACCTATACTAAACAGTTACCTTACTCTCTTATATCCTCCCAGCCAGCATTTTATGAAATTTCTGATCACATTCGAGTCTTTTTTAAGTCTTCTGTCTGTCGGGAGAAAATGGTATCCTTGCCGTGACTCTTCGTAAAGAGTCATTTCTATCACGTTTTTCTGATCAGTTTCGACTTCTTTTCGAGTCATTTGCGAGTCTTTTTCGGGTCGTTTTTAAATGAATCAAATTTTGAGTATTTGCATGAGTCATTTTCGAGTCTTCCTTAAGTCGCCCATGAAATGAATCTCTTTTTAATCATCAAAAGCGCTCGAAAAAGACACATCAAGGTGATTCTTGTTAAAATGATCTGATGCTAGGTGGGCTATGGGCAATATGAATTTGTACTATTTTATTTGTACGTGTTTTATTCTCTGCAGTATTATTTATTGTACATTTTTTACAAGCAAACTACCTACGAATTTTCGTTCTCTGATTTGTTCCCGTCACTTTAAACATAACTTGTAGCTTATTCTATCTAGATTATAGCATGATACAACTATAGTCGATCTTATTTGGAGCTTGCCATGGCTCGACTGTTCTACATGTTGCGTCTGTAATAATTTGTAGTGAAGTTTCGTGCCATGCCAATTTCCAAGAAAGCTCGTTTAACTCCCGAAAAGAAAAAGAAACCCGAAGAGAATGAAGCCCAGAAATGCAAGCATGTAGACGGTGAGAGGGTTAACCAACTTCAGCATGCATCCTAACCATTTCGCCTGTTGCAATGGCGAATTGGGAGCTGCTGATGCCTCATTTACGTTTCTCTACTATCGAACAGCGCAAAAAGCAATCGATAAATTAAGCAATACAGCGTTCATTTCTACGTTCATTTAATACGAGCTGCGAGATGACTCTGTTGGTCCAGGGGATTATCTTTAAGTCCCATATTCAGTTGCTGCGAACCTTTTGCGGTTTATTATACCATGGCTCTGGGCATTATGACGAAATTTCCGGTTCGCAATTTGGCGACGCCTTTAAAACTTGTAGTTGGAGGTGCGCTCAGTAGGTATTCAATCGGTAGCGCATTTTTATACCCTTGGAGAGGGTATATTAAAATTGTCCGGATGTTTGTAACGCATAGAAGGAAGCATCTCAGACCACATATAGTATATATATTCTTGATCAGCATGAGTTGATATAGCCATGTCCGTCCGTCTGTCTGTTTCTATGCTAACACTTCCGTCAGTTTTAAACCTATCGCAAGCAAACTTTGCACGAAGTCTTTTGGTACAAATACTCTGCACATTTGTCCGAACCGGCCGGATCGAATGACTATAGCATATAGCTGCCATAGGAACGATCGGTCGAAAAACTAGTTTTAGTGGGAAAAACTTCTTTGTCTTCAACGCAAACGTCTAAAGACTCGTATTTATAAGTTTTCCACGCTTTCACATAATTCCACCAAGTGTTATGAAAATCGGACAACTATATAGTATAGCTGCTATACAAAAGATAGGTCTGAATAAATGTCTTAGTAAGGAAAACTTTTTTGTTTTCAATAATATCGCTCTCAAACTTGTTACTGATCAATGCTATATGCTACCACACAACTCTGCCAAGTTTGATCCAAATCGGATGACTATAGCATATAGCTGCCATAGGAACGATCGGTCGAAAAAGTAGTTCTGGTAAGAAAAACTTTTTTGTTTTCAATGGTAGCGACTTTTTACTTTCCAGTTATGAATATTAACTGTTTCAACATGATTTTGCAGAGTTTGATCAAAATCGGATAGCTGCCATATAACAAACTGGCATTTTTAACTTCGGTCGAGCCGAATTTTATTGCTGGTGTCTATCTGGGAAGTTATATGGAGGACAAAATGCACAGATATACAAAGTTGTGGTCCAGAAACTCAATCCCGTGCACAACGAAGATTGAGGTGCGGTTAATGGCTGACTACGAGGCGCGCAAGAGCTGAATGGGTCGAGTATTTTGCACTGTTCGATTTAAGCTGATATCACCACACTTTCTACTCTGTTGGGCAGAGCGGCTGCACGAGCTGGGTGACGAGTTGGCTCTATCAGCAAGAAGTTCACTTGAAAGCCTTTAATGCTAATGAACTGACCCCATACGAGCGTATCACGGTAAGAGATTCTGTCTGTCAGTTAATACAGCAGAAGTAACCAAAACTTGCACGTGTTAAGGTATGTGGATAACTCAGCTGACGGTGAGCCTGACTTAGTAGATGTGCCCCATAAGCATAAATTGTAATCATAAAGTTTGAATGTTATTGTAATTTTTGTAACATTTAGTAATACGAAAAATCTAAATTCATAAGTCCGTCTTAAGTAATGATGTGCAACCTAGCAATATTTAATAAACTAATGTTACATTAACATTCCAATTAGATTTAATTTAAATGTATTGTACTCAATGATTTGTGCCCTGTACTTGAGAATAAACACTCTTGTATTCTGGACGGAAGGAATTTTTCTAAAGTGGGAACTTTAGCTTTTTAGAGAGACATTTTTTTTTGGAAATTATGTTATTTTGAACTCGTGGATCTGATGCCCAAGGATGCCCATATGTATCTCACAGTGTTCTTGCTATCAAATTCTGCACAGCATTGATTGTTCGTGGCACATCATCGGATTTTGAACGACCTTCTTGTAGCGAGGGATATTTCCGATTGAGTTCATTGTTTTACAGAAGCCAAGCATGGAGCTTCATGGCGTAAAGTCCTGGTAAGTTGATCGACGCACTTTTGCCTTTAAACCGTAATAAATTATTGAAGGAGCAGTTAATTTGCAAAATAATGACGAGAAGCTGCTCAAATGTTATTAAATTTGATTATTCATCCAATATGATTATAATTTTAATAAATTATAAAGGGAAAGCTTAGAACAGATGTCCAGGGCAAAATTTTCTGAGTTAGCCTGCAATTTCTGAAGGGGCGACTGAGTAGTTGCGGCTGCAGCCTGAAATATCGCCTAATCTGGCGAACTTTTTCTCCGATTGCTGGAATTAAAAAAACATGGCCCCAATATTCTTTTCGATCAGCAGGAGCATTACCCACAGAATTTTGCCTACAAAAATCCTCTGATTTTAGAAAGCCGGCACACACGGCGGGCTGTATGGAGCGAGCGGCTTACGGATTTGGGCGAAAGCATTTATATTTGTTTTTAAAAGAACTAAAAACACCACATATTTAACATTTAAAAACATTACCATAAAACGCGTGGGTTGGAAAAGGGATTACCTAGAGGGTCGCTCTTACAGGGTGTACCCAATTCTTAATGCAGTCAAGGGGGGTTTCGAAAAAAGGGGGGATTGTGGACAAAAAGCGTAAATAACTAGAAGGGGTATTCATGTTCACCAGTTTTATCTCGATGGTTATTTTGTTTGGTTGCATGTTTTTTTATAAGGGGGAACTCACTAATTAAAATAAAAAATTTTACCATAACATTAAAATATCAACTAAATCGCAACAAAACATTTCAAATATTCAAAAGGAACCAAGAAGATAATTACAATAAATGGCACAAAACGCACAGGCGATAACAGACAAACGGTACAAATGACCACAGTTGCACAAACAAAAAAAAAAAGAACCGAAAAAAGGAAGCCGCTATGATACAGATAACACAGCAATCTGCAATTTTCTGCAGCTGAAACTTAAACCATTATAATCCGTAAATATTGACGATTATTTTAACATAAATTTTATCGTGAGCTTCAATTATCTTCACAACTAAAAAGCTTAAATGAAATCATTGTTTTCCACGAATTTTATAATTAAACGGGTATCTGTGTTTGTACTTCATTTTAACGTTAACACAACACGTTAACTACCCGCAAATTGTCTCAAAACATAGTTAATACTTTTCTTAACTATTAATTGCTTCCATTGGACGAGCATTCCGTTGAAAACGCCATTTTTATTTTATTTGCGAACATGACTTGCAAGTCGTTCAAGCTGTCAAAACAAATTATTCGTTCTTCTTTGATGCGTTCTATGACGGACGAATTAGCGAAAAACAAAATGCAGCTTGCATCGCTAGATCTATTATCTGTAAGTAAAATTATGTGACTTATATTACACTGTGGAACAAAATTCAACTTTTTTTATAGCCTGGGATTGAGACCAATAAATTGTGAAACTAGAGGCATCAGGTAGCAACTCCTCATACCCAGTTTTTCTTGAGCACGTCAAGTTCGCGTTTAATGGGCACATTTATACTAGCAACATACACATACAACATCTGTTGCTGGTCAAATAAAGATGAGAGCTAAAATTTTGGAAAATTCACCAAAGATGAAGGGAGTCACCACAATTGTTTTACCAAATTCCCGCCTCCAATGGATAAGCGGTTAGTACCCCGCCCATAGAGGTCCAACTTAGAAAATGGGATAAATGGAAAACCACTCGATGGAATTTTGTAAGATTTTAAACATATTGAGATGCTGACCAATAAAATGAGTCCTCAAGAGATGGTAACATGCATCGAAAAACCGCGATAGTAGGTACCACATTTGACAGCACCCATTATCGAGTTCATATAAACCATAAACTAGAGATCAAAATAGACCGAACTGCGTTTTTAGATTCACCATCGAAGCCTTAGCTCGCGGGCTATGGGTATCTTTGCACAAGCAATTGCCTCAGAACAACATTGACCACTTGGGTATCAAGGGCGTCTCGAAAATTATGCAAAAAATTCTATGAATAAAATTCGTCATTTGCACTAGGAAAAAGTAAAATTTTGTTTCAAAATGTCTTTGGTGGACAAACCGCGATACGTTAAGATGCCTTGAATTGAAGTATTTTAATGACATGATCTGTTTTTCTGCTGGTAATGAAGCACTCTACTAATAAGATTAATTTCATAATTTTAGTGAAGCTTGTTTTACCTAAATGGTCAATGTTGTTCTAAGGCAATTGCCAGTATAAAAATGCCTATAAACCGCGAACCAAGGCTTCGTTGGTAAAACTGAAAACGCAGTTCGGTCTATTTTTATGTCTAGTTTATTGCCTATATTGACTCGATAATGGGTGCTTTCAAATGTGGTACCCACTATCGCGGTTTTTCGATGCATGTTACCATCTCTTGAGGACTCATTTAATTGGTCAGCATCTCAATATATTTAAAATCTTAAAAAATTCCATCGAGTGGTTTTCAATTTATTCCATTTTCTAAGTTAGACCTCTATGGGCGGGGTACTAACCGCTTGTCCATTGGAGGCGGGAATTTGGAATAACAATGGTGGTAACTCCCTCTAACTTTGGTGAATTTTCCAAAATTTTAGCTCTCATATTTTTTTTAACCAGCAACAAATGTTGTAGTTGTGTGTTGCTAGTATAAATGTGCCCATTAAACGCGAACTTGACGTGCTGAAGAAAAACTGGGTATGAGGTGTTGCTACCTGATGCCTCTAGTTTCACAATTTATTGGTCCCCGTCCCAGGCTATTTTGAGTGTTCCACAGTGTAAAATTTGAACTTTCGCCCCAAGTTATGTGCCCCACGCTCTTTTACAGGGTTTGTTCGGAAAGTAAAAGGACTGAGTCGATTTGAGGAATTTTACTCCTACTAAAATCTTCCGTACCGAAATTAAAGATGTTTTACAACAAAAATTTATTGATCCAATCGTTACAGTTCTTTAAAGACTTTCCAAATAGGCTACTTCTGCGTCGATGTAGCGCTGCCATTTCTAAGCATTGAAGGCGTCACGGAAGGCATTCTTCGGAATTGCCTTGAGAGCCGCGGTGCATGCTGCTTGGATACCCTTTCATCGGAATTGTCAGGCGAGGAAACAAAAAAAAGTCCGGGGCGGCCACATCTGGGTTGTAGGGCTGCTGCGAAAGCATTGGGATGCTGGCCTTCGTCAGTTAGCTGTTCACAAAAAAGGCGGCACTTTGGTAAAATTTTGGGAAATTTAACATCTGTACAATTAAACGAATACTTAGTCGACGGTCTGAGTTCAAAACTTTGCGCTCACGAGTCACATTGTCGGTGTTTGTCGAAGTCGTAGTCTTTCAGCATCCAGCATCATCGGCGACCTCTTCCCGGTCCTCCAAAAAGGCCTGGTGCCAACAAAACACACCACTTCTTGCTAAAGCAACATCTGGGTAAGCCTGCTTGATCATATCAAACGTCTCTGTCGCAGATTTACCGAGTTAAACACAGAATTTAATCGCGTACCTCTTGCCGGCTTGCACCACTCACAGAAACACGTCGCGCAAAAATGCCTGTCCTGACTCTCCAGGTGCTCGAAGACAACTGACTAGCCGCTCGTTCGTTAGCTAGGAACGCCCTCTACCGAATCCAGTCGGTGCGCGCACGCTCAGAACATATAAATAATGTGTGAATAAATGGGCCCTTTATCGCGGCCGGTCGGCCCCTCTTCCCTCATAAATTATATTATAACTTTATTTTTTATTAAATTAATTAATTAATTAATTAAGCATATTTTAGATTGTAAAGTGTTGAAAAGGCCGTTAAATGATACGGTTGTGGAAAGAAGTATGTTAATGTAATATTTTTAAGTCGTTTTTTTACCTTTCCAAAATTTTAAAACCTTTGTGATGTATTGGACAGTCGAGAATCTATAACATCAGTTACAGGTTTGATAGTAATATTTCTTTAGTCCTTTCTACTACTTTTCGGACAAACTTCTCTTGTATCGCTATAAGGAGTTGATTCATTTAAAGCTCTATAAGAACTTCTTTTTGGAGCTTTAGGTGTATGTAATGTGGCTTGTAGAGTTGGAAAGTTAAAATGTCAGGAGCGGAGTGCACAACCAATAGGTTGGTACTTAATATAATAGAAGAACATTTACGAAGAGAGTAATAAACAAAAGATTGGAACGGCGAAATGAAAAGCAAGAAGCGGAATAAAAATCACTGAGTAATTGGAAGCGGGTTTAAAGAAGTTTTTTGGTGGAAAAAAGATATTTTGAACTATTAAATGTTTTTAGGTGGAGACTTTAAAGAACTCTGAATAAAAAATTTTAATAGTAGTAAACGTTAAACAATATAATGCTCGATCAAACGTTTCTTGACTTCCTTCTTGAACTTCTTGAATGATTGTCGATTACACAAGGAATTCTATATATATATTGTAGGGGTGAAAAAAGGGGCTACTTAATTTGTTGAACCGAGAACCGAATTTTACTAACAGTGGGCCGGTGCGGTGCAGGATCGGAGACAAAAATATTTGGGTCGGTCAGGTCCGGTCGTCGGACCCAAAAACGAACCGACCGGTTGGGGTAATGTTTAGCGGGCCTTCTTGAATGACCATTTGGGCTACCATGGGCAATTCGCTGAACTAAAGTGACCGCTCCGTGGACACCGTTTTGAATCGATAAAAGAGATAGAACCCGAAACAAAGAAGGAATTGTTGAAGACTTTACTGAAAGAGAACTTTGCAGCATGTTTTTAAAATTGGAAAAAACGTTGGTACAAGTGTATTGCAATGGGGGGTACTTCGGGGGGAAAAAAAAAAAAGAATAATAGCTTATTTAAAATAAATTCCCACAGTAGTGTAGTAATCCGCATTATTTTTAGATCTTGAAAGAATGGGAATTATCAAATGGACGATAGTCTACTTATAAGCAGCACCGTAAAAATAAACTATTTGATAGCCTCTTAATTGTACGGCTAAAACTGCTTTCATTTAAGTGTGAGCGAGAAGTAGAATTTTGCCAAGTAATATATACGTATTTGGTTGCTTAAAAAATAAGTCAAATTTTTCAATGGTCATGGCATGATACAATTATACAGTGGTCCTCGGATTGCCGAAGTCATTCAGTTGGTCCTCTCGTTTCTAAGTGCGTGCCTGCTACGTCAATCTACGAAAGGTTGTGTGCGGACGGTTTTTTTTCAGAGCTTTAACCTTTAAGTGGCCAAGCAAAAAATGTCTTTTTGCAGTTGTTGTCGACAAACGTCGCTAGGCGTAAAAAGTTTGTGATGTTCGAAAATATTGCGAAAAGAGCTTTGTGAGGAGCAGTCTCTGGGCTGCCTTATTCGAGCTAAGAATTTACGATACGCATTCCGGTAACTCCCTGGTGGAAGTCGTTATCAGGCGCAGGGCAGCCACGAAAGAAGGGCGACTTAATTCGACTGCAGTTCCGCAAAGAGAGGCAGAGCCTGAACAAAATTTTTGTTAAATTAGGCTACGCCAATTTCGGAGCACTCGAAACAGAGTAAGTTAACTGTGTTAAAAAATTTTTGAGTACCTCAGTGCAATTATATGTGCAAATATGTTTTCGTTTCTCTCTTCCTCAATAGTAACAGAACATATGTTCTAGGTATAAATCTTTTGTTGTTATCTATTTTTAGAATGCTTTTGCATAATTCTTCTTTGGTCATCATTCTTAGTACCGTTATCACACATTTGAGTGGCGAGATTTGATTTTCTTAGGAAATAAGTTTATGTGCAAAAACCAATTAGTGTGCATTTAATGGTCGGCGTGCAACAAATTGGATGTGTTTTGATAAAAATGAAAAGTTGAGAGTAAATTAAGTAGTTGTTGCAGAAACACAAAAAAAAATTTTTAAATTTTCCTAAGAATGCCGCGTGGAACACATTTATCAGCTGAGGAACGCGGACGAATCCAAGGATTGAACGAAGGTGGGGCTACCATCACTGAAATAGCTTCCAGAGTGTCTCGACACAGAAATACGATAGCTAATTTCTTAAAAAATCCAAGCTCCTATGGTCAGATTAAACGCAGTGGCAGACCGAGCCACATCGACGATAGGTGCAAGCGTGAGATTAAGCGCCTGGCTGTAAACAATCAAATGTCTTGTACAGGCATTAAACGTCATTTAGAGCTCAATGTCGGTAGAAGACGGATCCATCAAATTTTAACTGAAAATTGTAACCTTAAACATAGTTCCCGGGTGGCTGTACCGATGCTATTGCCACGCCATCTTAAGGCTCGTTTGGCGTTTGCTGACAGGTACAAATTTTGGACCGAAGAATTCCAAAACGTTATTTTTTCGGAAAAAAAGTTTAATCTTGATGGTCCTGATGGCTGTCATAAGTATTGGCGTGACTTAAGAAAACCAAGAGAAACTCGCCATAAGAGGAATCACGGCGGTGGATCACTGATGATTTGGGCCTGTTTCGGATATGCAGGAAAGTCTCGGCTATGTTTTATTCCAATAAGAACAAACTCAGAAATCTATATTCAATTGCTGGAGAGTGAATTAATAGATTTTGCAGACGATCTTTACGAAGATAGATGGATTTTTCAACAGGACAACGCTCCAATCCACACATCAAAAGCCACAAAGGCTTATTTTTCTTCAAGAAAAATACCTGTACTGGAGTGGCCTGCTATCAGTCCTGACTTGAACCCAATTGAGGACCTCTGGGGTATCCTCTCAGCCAGGATTTATAAAGGTGGGAGGCAGTTCGACTCAATTAAGCATTTAAAGTACGCTTTGCTTGCAGAATGGGAGTTAATAAGCAATGAAACTCTCCAAAATCTGGCAGATTCCATGCCAAACCGCCTTGCAAAAAGTCTTAGAGGCAAAAGGAAAGCACATTAACTATTAAAGTTGATCAAAAGTTTGAACTTAATACAAAATTTTAAGAACTATATAAAATGCACATATACTTATTTCCTAAGAATGAAATACATTTGTTAAATAATAATTTTTTGTTAATAAATATTGAAGTACTGTAAGGCAGTTCTTAGTTACTGGCTCTAGAGCTATAAGAAAAAAATATACTTGGCTTGAATCGTTTGGTTTAAAACAAGGTTTTTCCAAAAATGTTAATACATATACTTATTTGTACTGAGGTATAGTCTAGAGAATAGGGTGGTACGGGGGTTGGTGCCATGTTTGTCAAACTTGTAGGGTTGTGGTGCGGACGAGTTTTTTCAATTTTAAAATCTTTTTCGAGAATTTTATTATGCAAATATTAATGAATTTTATTTCCAAATATGTAAATGCACATTTGTGGGTTTTTAGCGCAAACGTTTTGCGATGTTTTTTAATATACGCTATCCTTACCAGTGTTTCACAGTGGACGTCGTAATCAGGCGCAGGGCAGCCACTGAAAAAGACGATTTAATTCGACGGCCGTACCGCAAAGAGGGGCAGAGCCTGAACCAAATTTTGTTAAATTAGAATATACGCCAAGGGTAAGTTAACTGTGTTAAAATATTATGTATTGCAAAAATTTTCTTTATTTGTTTTAGCAAGCGATAGATCCGGGCAATTCATATAGAAAACAAGAGCCTGAGGAAAAAGATAAGTCTTTTAGAAATGGAAGTGCAGTCCTCCCTTGGAAAGCAACTTTATGATTATCAAGATCTTGAAAAAGTCTCTAGGCAAAATATTTACTAGGACTCAAATAAATATTTTGAAGAGTGGCGGTTTTTAATGCAGCCGACATGTCTGAAGCAATTCCCCCATACCGCGGGCCCTCGTGCTAACAAAGGAAATTATAAAGAAAAGGCTTTCCCTCTTCCATGCAACGTTGTATAATTGGGGGGGGAGTAAAATTACACCAGGAACCCTTGATATCGTGATTGATTTATGGAAATTGAAGATATGCCCGAAATTGATAAGCTCTGCGTCTTGTGCTTCGATGAGATGAAGGTTGCTGTTGCCTATGAATATGACAGCTCAGCGGACGTTGTCTTGGAGCCAAGCAACTATGTCCAAGTGGCTATAGTACGTGGATTGAAGATATCGTGGAAGCAACCAGTATTCTTCGATTTCAACGTTGCAATGGACTAGCTTCTCTGCACTCCATTTTGATAAAACTGCACAAGAAAGGTTTTCCAGTAGTAGCTATTTTGTCACACTAGGGCCCTGGAAATCAAAGCCTTTGGAGACAACTTGGTATATCGGAGAGTAAGTCTTTTGTATGAATGAGTACATAACATAAATTTTTATTTATTTGCATTTTTAGCAAAGAGCTGGTTTAGCCATCCGGCGGATGCGCATTTAAAAGTGTTTGTTTTTTTCCGACACTCCACACCTGGTGAAGTTAATCCGTAACCACTATATCGGCACCGGATTAAACATCAACGGAAAAAAGTTGACAAAGGCGACAATCCAGCAGATCAATTCGGTACTGTGCCCAGTCCGACGTGTCGATACTGTTTAAGATAACCGATAGCCACATTAATGTTCAGTCGCTGGCTAAACAAAAGTTAAACTGGCAACGCAACTTTTCTCCCATACAACCGCCAGTTCTATTAGACGTTGCTATGCGTTGGGGAATATAATAGAGAACCCGTGCGAAAGAGCAGATTTCTTTAATCTTTTCAACGACTGGTTCGATGTGTTCAACACAAAAATGTCAACAGCAAATTCTATCGAAACGACGCAGCCTTACGGAAAACAACTTAAAATGCAACAAGGCATTTTGGTTGAAATGCCAAGGATAATGGGTAATACGGACCTTGTTGGCAATCGTAAGCTACCCTCCCAAAAGGCATTTTGGTAAGCAATGTATCCTTGACGTTTGCTCGGGAAAGTATGGCTTGGAATATATTTTAACAAGTCGTCTTAACCAAGATATTCTTGAAAACTTTTTTGGGGCCATGCGGTCGAGAGGTGGGCAGTTCGACCATCCGACTCCACTGCAGTTCAAGTATAGATTAAGAAAATATATTACAGGTATAACAAATACAACCGATTAATATTTCATTAATATTAACACCACTAATTGTAAATTATTCGTTATTAATAGCCTTTAAACGTGTTTAGCTAAGAGGGGAGAATTGTTGAATGGCAAGCAAGACCACTCTGATGAAGTGGTTTTATCTGGACTTTCTCAAACCGTCAAAATATTGAAACAGAGGGAAGTAAGCCTGGAGTTTCTCAATTTGGTTTTGTGACTGCTAGCATCTGGATAGACGAGTTGGTGGAGTATGCACCCGATACCTAGCTGGTTACGTCATTAAAGAATTTATTTTTGTCAAATGAGTTGGCAAATAATCGACATTTACATCGTAGAGGAGGTTCTATGGGGATCTGATGAAACCTTCGTCGACATTTAAACTCAAAATAAATCGAACTTGAGTTCATATACAACAACAACAATTAAAATAAACAACAACCGTAAATAAATAAAAAAAATAAAAATTAAAAAAAAAATAAAAAAAATTATAACAGACCATTAACCATATTATAAACAAAAAAAAAAAATAAAAAAAAATAAATAATAAAAAAAAAAATAATAAAAATTAAATAAAAATAAATAAAAAAAATAATTTTTATTTAAAAATTTAAACGCCGCTGAGCAGGTTGATATTAGTGATAAATATAACAAAATTTTATTTTTAAGATACGTATATTATAGTATACACTTTAGATTAAAAAAAAAAAATATTTAATTAAATAAATAAAAAAAAAAAATTATGTTAATTTAAAACTAATAAAAATAAAATTATAAACACTACAACTCTCGTCATAACAAATAAAAATAAAAAAAAATATAAAAATTAAAAAAAAAAAAAAAAAAAAAAAAAAAATAAAAAAAAAATTTAGACATCAATTTGAAACTATTGAGTATCGAATTCTCTCTAATACTCCGAGTATCAAATTGACATCTTCGAAAGTATTAACATGATATTTCGAGGATTTCAAATTGATACTAACGTGTATCAGGTTGACACTTTATTGTATTAATTTATAAGTATCAATTTGACACTAGGTCTTATTAATTTAATAATTCAACTATCAAACTTTTGTTTCATTTTGATACTAGCTTTTATTAATTTAATATTTTTCTTATCTTTGTACTATAAATTCAGTTCATTATAATCTGCCATTAAAATTAAAACAAAACATTTTATAAAAAATTTTTTTATTTCAAACTCTATCAAAATGTAATTTATTTACACTATTAAATTGAATTCGTCAAGTGTGGACACCCCTCTAAGTGGAAACATTTGTCTCTCCTCGTGTCCATGCGAATGTTGCTTAACCAGAAGTCACCATATTGGTATGCCTCTTGCTCGAACCCGTACATCAGAGTTCCCCAGCCATAGACCCTGGGGCACGAACATACTCCCTGTGTGTTAGAGGGAGACATAGTCACATTTTCGCGCTCTCTTCTGGGGGAACCCTGCCGTACTTGTAGCAGTTTACGCCTTCAGAGACCTTGAGTAAAAACGCGAAAAACGCCTGTTCTGCAGCTTTCTTGGTTTCGCACCTCTCTCATTGTACGTTGTCTTGCAAAGCGCTAAAAAGGTCACAGCAGCATTCTGGCTTGTTGTGTGTCCTGTCTAAAGAGTTACATTTGTTATTTACATATATTTTCAAAAAACGACATGAATACTCAGCTGCTTATACTTACCTTGCAAATATGCGCCATTTAAAATCCATTTATTTATCTTCATAACGTCGTCTGGGAAAGGGTCCTCCATAGCCTTTACTTTTAACTAAGTACATGCAATTAGTTTAGAGAAACAGTTTGCGCTGCTCTCTCATTTTGCTGGTGCTAAGCGATAGTGCCCGAAAGATACTTATAGTGCCCAAGGGATACTTCAAAAGTGCCAGTAGGAAATCACTGTGGTTAGAGGAGACGACCATAACCAAATGTATCCAGAGACAGCGAACTGCTCTGTTTAAAAAATATCTAGAGCGTAAATAGTAACAGCTGACAACTGGAAACTTTACTCTCTAGAAAAAGTAAAATCACTAAATGTGACATGTCAAGCATCGCCAGCTGCGACGTTCGGCATGCTTCGTTTTACAATTCATACATTCTTCGAATTTTCGAAATAAAAAAAAAATTGTTTAGTTTCAAATTAATACTTCTGCGCATCAAATAAATATTCGAAGTTTCAATCTAATACTTTCTAGGTTTGCATTGATACAAAAAAATGATACTAGTTTCAGTTTCGATTTGAGACAACGTGTATCAGAGTGATATTGATACAAATTTTTTTGGGTGTGGAAAAAAAAAAAGGATGGAAACCGGTTCTGAACCGAACCGGTTTTAAACCGAACCGAACCGCTTTTTGTACTCGTGAACCGAACCGTAAACCGAACCGGTGTGTTTTCAAAAATGTTGAACCAAACCAAAAAATAAAATGGTTCGGTTCGGTTCACTTTAGCTAGGTATTGAGTTACTGGCGAATAGTCAGTAAAATCAGCAATTAGCTCTAAAATATTTCGAAAATACTTGGAAAAGCAGAAATGTTGTAAAAAACTAAGAATATCAACCTTAATCCAACCAATCGACCCAAAATTGTAATAAGCCAAGTCGTGATTCTATTATCCGTTGGGGGTCAACTCACATAATACTCAAGCGTTAACTTTTTATCTTTAATTAAGATTGGGTTGAAATAGAAAATGACTATGAGTATTTCTATGGCTGGTAGGCATGCAAAATTAAGGTTGAAAAAAGGGAGAACGACATAGCTCAGTAATTGTCAATTTTTAGGAAATAAGAGCTCCGACTATTTTTGAATTTGATTTCTTAGATTCTAGGAATCAAGCCTGCTATTAGAAGAAGGAAAAAATTTAGCTTAATCTCATTTAATGTTAATATACAACAAAATTCCAAACGATAATGAAAGCATAACGGATATTTCTGAGTACACATCGACAATCTAGTATTTTTTTAGTATGTCAACATATTTATGTTTGCTTTAATATAAGGTTGTCAAAAAGTCTTGCGGTATAGGAAGCTCTTTTCACGCGCTAACACGTGTTTGATTTATTGTTGTTTGTTTTCAGTCGTTCGTGAGTTATAGCGTCGCAAACATGGACAAAATAAAGAGAAAATACGGCATATTTTACAGTACTACTACGATAAAGGCAAAAATGCATCTCATGCTGCCAATAAAATTTGTGCAGTTTATGGACCCGATAAAGTTTCCATTTCCACCGCACAACGATGGTTTCAACGTTTTCGTTCTGGTGCAGAGGTGATCGAAGATGCGCCACGGTCCGGAAGGCCTGTCGTCGAAAATTGCGATAAAATCGCTGAATTGATCGAAAGAGACCGGCATAGTAGCAGCCGTAGCATCGGCCAAGAGCTGGGCATGAGTCATCAAACCGTTATAAACCATTTAAAGAAGCTTGGATTCAAAAAGAAGCTCGATGTATGGGTGCCACACGACTTGACGCAAAAAAACATTTTTGCCCGTATGCATTCATGCGAATCGCTTCAGAATCGCAACAAAATCGACCCGTTTTTGAAGCGGATGGTGACTGGCGATGAAAAGTGGGTCACTTACGACAACGTGAAGCGCAAACGGTCGTGGTCGAAAAGCGGTGAAGCTGCCCAGACGGTGGCCAAGCCTGGATTGACGGCCAGGAAGGTTCTTCTGTGTGTTTGGTGGGATTGGCAGGGAATCATCCACTATGAGCTGCTCCCCTATGGCCAAACGCTCAATTCGGACCTGTACTGCCCACAACTGGACCGTCAACAGAGGCCGAATTGTCTTCCATCAGGACAACGCCAGGCCCCACACATCTTTGGTGACACGCCAGAAGCTCCGGGAGCTCGGATGGGAGGTTCTTTTGCATCCACCGTATAGTCCGGATCTCGCACCAAGTGATTACCACCTATTTCTGTCCATGGCGAACGAGCTTCTATAAGAGGGGCATTATGAAGTTGGCATCTCGTTGGGAACTCGTCATCGAACAAAACGGCGCATATTTGACTTAAATCACATTATTATAACCAATTTTATGAACAATTGAAAATTCAATAAAAATACCGCAAGTCTTTTTTGACAACCTTATATAAGTGCCCTAAAAAGTAAACTCAGTTTTGATTGGCGCTAGATTCAAATAATTAATGTTTCATGTTTCACGCTTTCTGGGCCAAGATTAACGCTCTCCAATAATGTTACCTATTGGGCCAAAATAAGCCATTTTGTACAAACAGCAAAAACTACCCTAATAAGCGAGTCAAAGTCGCCCACATTGCACTTAATGCGCTGTCTGCTTATGCGGGCCGACGTCGACACGCTTGGACTCAGTTGTTTTAACTCTCTTCAAAGCGAGCTAATTACACTTCTTGCGACGTCAGCTTGTGCAGGTACTCGCCTCAAAAGGAGGCAATTAATAATGCGCTGAGTCCACCGAGTATTTTGTTGCGCATTGATTTTTAGACAGAGTAACGGGTCGATGCCCAAGCGGGCTATGCATTACTGCTTAAAGCGTAGTATACACTTCCGCCAAAGACTTGCCAAAACAAAAAAACTCCATATAAAAAAACTCACAAAAATTTTGTGCCAAAGCCCCAGTCTCTTTGGTGGTGGTCCACACTCCCAACAAAGGCCTCAATTAAATACCGATAAAAACAGATCCGTATTTTCTGTATCGTTATCGATAGCTCCCTGAATATTAATCGAGGTCTTCGTGGCGGATGAAATTGAATAATTTCCCTCAATGTCAGCCTTTTTCATAAAAATTTGTCATTTTTAATTGGCGTGGTCTTCTGGTGTCTGTTCTTTGTATTATTAAATGTGAAGGGTTATTTAAATTAAACAAAAATAACGACCATTACATCTACATCACACCTGTACACTGTAAAAAGAAGTAGAAAGTTATAAAAACTATTTTTGGGTTTCTTTGGTTCTTGTTTGGTTTGTAAGGGTTCGTCCATCCCTGCTATAGTGGTTTTAATATTCTTCATCATTGGTCATCGTATTTTATCGCGGTTCTGTATTATTACAATCATGGTTATGCAGTTATCATTGGGCCTTTCTTGTGGGCTAGAAAAGTAATTTCTTAGGTATTAAACGGTTTTATTTTCATATAGAACCCACAGCTAAATTCTCTGCATTTGACCAGATATTCCCACGACTTGGTCTACCACTACACTACACTACTACAGCGGTCACAGCTGGACTAAATTCAGTAAGGCCTTGACCTCTCCAAGGCGTTTGATATGGTCAACCACAACTTACTCCTTGAAGACCTACTACACTGCAACCTCCCGAACCGGGTAAAAATATTGCTCTCCATTTACCTTGCGGGGAGGCAAGCCCAATTAGAGTTTAGAGGAGCAAAATCTTAAACAAGGAAGATAAAGCTAGGAGTCTTTCAAGGCGGAGTTTTCTCCCCCATACTATTCAATTTCTACGTGGCAAAGATCCCACCCCCACCGGAAGAATTAAATGAGTAACTTATGCTGATGATTGCTCTATAATCACTACCGGAAGAAACATAACAGAGATCGAAAAATAGTTTTTTTCTTTCTTTAGAAAATAGCTTTTACACATACGGTCACCTTCACCAGCTATTGGCGCCAGCTGTGAAGTAATCTAGCCATGAAAAAGCAAATTCTCAAACTCTGCCTTTCGGATTCGGCGTTAAACTGTAGGTCCCGTTCTCTTGTGCGAAAAATTTAAAAGCACACCTCTTCAAGAGCAAATTTTAGCAATTTTTTTTTTAATAACCAACCCGTGCTCACAGTCTAATACCCCAAGATACTAGGAGTAACCTTCGACCCCCTTCTGACCTTCTTTAAACATTCAGAGGATGTCATAAAAAAGGTGCGTAGTCGAAGTAAAGTCCTTAAAGCCATTTTAGGAAGCACCTGGGGCAAGGACAAAGAGACCATCGCAACCACTTACAAAGCGATGGGCCGATCCATGGTCAACTACGCGGCCCCTATCTGGTCACCCACCATTAGCGACACTCAGTGAAGGAATCTACAACTGGCACAAAATGCGGCATTAAGGGTGGCCACAGGGTGACATGTGATAACACACCCTGACCACCTCCACCAGGAAACAGAGATATAAGCTCCTGACCCAGCCAACAGGAGACCCATCCATACCACAAATGCTCAGCGGAGAAAATGTCACGCAGAAAAGCACCGGTGCGAAACGACCTGCGAGCAGAGATGCCAAACATTCTACCACTCATTGGAACAGGAGCGATCACGGCAGCAATCTACGCAGACGCCAAAATGGAAGCCCACACTAGCATGGCCCTCCCTAGACACCAAAGGTCAACTCTGGCCCAGCTCCGCTCCGGGAAAAGTAGCTTCCTAAACAACTGCCTTGCCCGGATAAACCCTGAAGTGGTCGATGAATGCCCAAAATGCTGACTCGTACCACATGATACAAAGCACCTTTTCAACTGTCCCCTAGCACCCACTGTTCTCTCGACCATCATGAGGACCTTGGAACAATCACCCAAAGCTTGAGATAGTTGAAATTTAGATTCAACAGAACAATTCAACTTGTGAACCCTCAACGTGCTTTTAAAAAATTTCTTTTTCACTTGAATGCCTACATACGGAAAATTGCCATATTTACGCCACTAAAATCCTCAGGAGATTCCAAGAAGTAACTCTTCATGACGAAAAAGTCACAGTTTGATGCGGGTTAGTGCGAGGTCATTAGGGCCGTGTCTCTTCAAACGAAATCCATGCTGTTACCATCCCGGGTTCGGGATTTTGGATGCTTATTCGTCGAAAGCGTAAGGAGTTCTGGTTTCAACAAACGCGCTCACAACAAGTCGCATAACAATCGATTTCTGAAGAATTTTTTCAGTTATTACTCGTCTTATATTGAAGTCAACTTACTTAACCAAGCGTAGGCGCAGGAAGCATCGTGAAGAAATATCCGCTATCGGAAATTGGCGTTTTGCAAAAGGGCGAAGCCATCAGAGGACATTTGGAGATCTTCGAGTAAAAAATCTACTTGGAACTTTGAAAGTTGGCGAGGATTTTTGGGGTGGCGTATCCAAAAGAATGAGTGGGGAACTGGGGTTTATGGAGAACTATTGGGGCGACTTAGTCTAGTCAAGCGCATAAAACAACAGCGGCTGCGCTGGATAGGACATGTTACCCGTATGGATGAACAAGCTCCGGCAAAAGTGGTCTGCAAACGGAATGCGAAAAGCATTGTAGGAAGAGGCAAGGTGGGACGACCACCACTAAGATAGGACGACCAAGTGCGGGAAGACATTTCCAAGCATGGTGTGAACAACTGATGCCAGCTCGAACAGAGCAGAGCCGACTGGCGCGCGTTAGTTGCAGCGGCCGAGACCGTAAGAGGTTGGGATATAAATATCGGGTCAAAGAAGAAGAGAGAAGACTCTGCTTTGAGCCGAGCATTCCAGGGCATCGTAGATGCTTCCTTAGATTTAAAAAATCAACTGACATACCAGTTAAGTAATCTAATCAGTGGGGGACAAACAAAACTAAAAACGCAAGACCAGGTGTGAACAACTGGAGCCAGCTCGTACAAAACGGTAAGGAATAAAGGAAAAATCACTCCCTCGATTCCATTTGTTGTATTATCATTCTTTATTATCATAAATAAATTTAAATTAAATAAATGCAATACAATTAAGCACAATTTCATGGGTTTCTATGAAATTAATTTACTTGTCTTGTCTTAGTTTCAATTTCTTGATTGATTTTTGTTAAATTTAATAATTGTGAGTGTGTGCGTGTGTGTATGGGAGTGTAGGAAATCAGCTGATCATGTGTGTGTGTGTTTGTGTGTGCATCTGCGGCCGCAGTCTCTATACAAGTTACAAAAGAGATTGATCATTCCGCTCTAGCTCTTTGTCTCTCTCTCTCTCATAGTTCCGTTGTCTGTTAGTGTATTGGCGTCTCTTTCGTAACTTTATAGAAAGTACGCGCTCGCAGTTCTTCTCATTATATACGCATATCAAAAGTGCAAGCTCTTTTTGTGTTGATTTTTGTTTTCTGAAATTTTCTCTCATTTTCTATATCTAAATAAATATAAATAAATAAATTGTATATTAGGTAATTAATTAAAAAAAAAAAAAAAAAAAAAATATACGATTTGTCAGCGCTCCGCTCTATCAAGTAGCTCAAGGGAGCGAGCCTTAGGGCGAGAGAGAGATAGATAGATACAGCAATAGTGAATGAGTGAGCGTGTGTGTGTGTGTGTGATTGTTTGTTGGTGTTGGTGAGTGAACATTTTTGTTTTCTTTTCTTTCTCATCCGCCTAAAAAATCCTTATGCTACGATCTTGTGTGGCTGCATCCATTTTTTCATGTAATAGCAGAACAGGGTGGAGATGTACAGCAGGATCATCAGCGCACAGGTAACAGCCAGCGCCAAGACAGACGTCTTTGTCGGGCAGGGCTCGATAATGGTGACAGTCTTGTCTATAAAGGGAACAGGAGGGGGACGATCAGATGGAGTCGGCTTCAGGGGATCCAACTTTAACATACCTTTGGCAAAATCTGTGCTGGGATCTGCCTTGAAGAACTCACGCTTCTCATCGCCAAAGTCCAAGACCAGAATCTCTTGTGAGATGTTCATATCGTCCTCGCTCTTGGTCTCATTGCTAGGGCAGAAAAACAAGCGGAGGATTAAGCTCCATTCCTACATCCCTAAGAGAAGGCGAGACTTACCTCTCAATCGAACGACGACGCCTTCTGCCCAGCGACTCGAACGATTCCATGTTCCATTCGCATACAGCCGGCTCACAGGGACCCAGGCAGTACTTGACATTGCACTGGAAGATGACGCCATAGCTTTCTGTAAAGCGGAAGGCCTCATAGGTAGACTGCAGGGCATTGCCGTCGGCAGTGAAACCGGGAAAGATGGTGGGATCCGTGGGACAGCCATCGTCGTCGATAATCTTGAAGCTGGTACGTGCGTCCTTGGCCATGGCCACGCAAGACCGGGCAAAGATGCCATACGGAGCTGCACCACCAAAAACAGCAGGTTAGCTTTGGTCTAAGTTAATCTTCGGCTAGCTACTTACTATCCTCGGGTATCTCGATGCGGAAGTTGAGACGATCGCCAATACGCACGGTCTCCACCTCTCGCTGACGCGTGTCCAGAATGCGAATCCTTGGTGGTGGTGCCTCGGGAGATGAGTTGATGTGAATCATTTCGGGATCGCGTATGGGCATCATGCCGAAGGTGATGTTCTTCGAGCTCATGTCATAGGTACACTTGACCTTGTAGATTTTGTCGGCCTTGGTCATGACGACGCTATGATGCTGCAACACTACCGTATTCGAATAGACGCCGGTCTAGGAAAAGGGGCCTCAGTTAGTTCAGAGTTCGTCAGTGTCGTAGGCAAACACTCACCACACTCTGGGTATTACAATCCTGGCCAGCCATGGTCAAATCCAGACGGAAGGCATCCGAGTTGATCACATCAATGTTACAGGTCTCCGAACGTCCCAAGGCATAGATTCGGCCATTGAAGGGCTTGTTGGTCCTCACCTGCACGGCAATCCTGGTGTCCTTGCAGTGAACAGATACTGTGGCAAAAGGTACACGGGAAGGTTACAATTGTTTCCACGCATAGTCAGGGAGTACTTACCATCGTAGCAGGTGCCTGTCTTATCGCAGTTGACATCATTGCGCGTAAGATTAGTCAGGTTCGGGTCCTCAATAGTGTCGAGACTGACGGGCAGCGTGGAGTCCACCTTGTCCTGGGTTCCCACTGGTGAACCTCCTGGTGTGGTTTTCTCGCACTGGTTCTCAAAGTACTGGCCAATCGGTTCACCATGATCAATCAAGGGTCTCTCGTGATTCAAGTAAGTCGAGGGACCATCAGGGAGGGTCTTGTGATCCAGATGATACAGACGGCAGTTGTACTGCGCACCCTGTGGCTGCCCCAGATACAAGAAGGAGCGGCACAAAAACTCAGACTCAATCTCACAGGCCAGACGACAGGCCGACTCGGAGGTCACTTGCAGTTCCTTGTCCGTGTAGTAGTGCAGACCCACATACTGGGCCACCTTCTCCTCGGAGACACCCATGCGTGCGTTGGCAAAGGAGCGTGTATTTTTGCAGGCCTGGGCCGGCTTCAGGCACAAATTCTCAAAGTAGTCCGTACCCTGGGCATCCACCAGCTGCACAAACTGACCCGAGCTGCGTCTATCCGAATCGCTTAGCACGCACTTCATGTTGTTGTAGTCATACTCGACGGAGCGACAGATGAAGCGCTTCTCGTTCAGGCAGGCGGACAGGCAGGCCTCCTTGGTGCTGGTATAGATCAAGGCATTGTCCAGACCGCGTATCACTTTGTTGGGCACACGCTCGAAGGACCAGGGACGATGACAGACATTCTCGCTGCGCAGCTGCAGCTTAACCATGTAGTACATATTCGCGGAACGCTGGGGCGCCGCCGAAGGATTGGCTGCTGACGAGTCGTTTTGCAGCTGACAGTGCGTCTCCTGCGATGGCGAAAGTGGATTCACCACAAAACTGAAGGCAGCCGCCTGACAGTCGGCCTCCTCGCGACACCAGCCCTGGCACTCGTACAGCGAGAGATTCTTCACACTGTAGTAGGTGGTGCCGGCAAAATCGAAATCTGTTAGCTTCTCGAAGGCCATGCGGGCAGCTGCCTCGCCGGGCAAGGCCACCAGTAGAACGACCAGAGCCAAAGAGATCATTGTCAAGCGCTGCGTGTGTGTGCTTCTGCTGCTTGTTGAGAAATGCTGCTGCATCATTGTGGGTCTGCAAAAGACGAGCAAACGAGAACGAAGATTTAGTCTGGGTTAGTCCAAGGCAAATGAAAATGAGACAAAGTCGGAGAATGCGTTGGCCAGAAAGAGAAACAAATTTCAAGGTCTACACTCGGAGAAATGAGTGTCAACCGAGACGGAAGCCTGGGATACAACGGGAAATGTTAATGATAAACATGAAAATGGAAAAGTTCCTCCAACTGTTTTACTGCCTTTTCATTGAGCTTGCCCTTGGGAAATCGTCGGTTTCTACTTCATAATTATAGATGTTACACAGAAAAAAACAAATGGGTAGCGAAAAGATGATTTGACAAGCAGGAGTCGAACTTGAGACAAGTACGAAAGTTTGCAACAGTCCTAAAGTTTGCGTATCTCTGTAATTCACTTCGAGATCAAATCAAGTATGACAACTAAGAAAGTCGGTCAAGTCCGACTGTATTATAGTTCAGTAACAGCTGAAAGCAGCGCTGCTGCTGCTCTGCATTAGCGAACTTTCGTTTGCTCATAACTTGACCATTGTTCATCCAATGGCGGATCTATACATAATGCTGATTACTAGTTATATTCGAAACATCTAGCTTGAAAACAGTGAGAGTAATAAACTTGATTTGCCTGCAAGCATACATGTCAAATCTCTATCTCTTAACATTCCTGAGATCTGTGTTTGGGCAGACGAACAGAAAGACAGACAGAATTGGCTGTATTGACTCTGCTAGAATATACATATATATATACTTTATAGGGTCGAAGATGTTTCCAATCTCTTAAAGATCGAACAGGAACGACAGAACGAGTGTTTCAAGTAGCATTCTGTTGTGCGGTGGACAGTATCAAAGATGCTCTCTGAGCGGTAGCCTCGATAGCTAGCTTTTTTTAGTAAGAAAACATTTGCTCTTCCTACACAGAAAAAAAATAAAGATCCCCGTAGAATGGATATTCGAAATATCCACTTTAATATCCATTTTCTTTTCAATGTTCTTTCACATTTTTCAGTTCCTTTGGATGAAGAACAAAGATCAATGAAATATTTTTTTTCTGATATATCCTTTTTAAGCAAAAGTCGAACTCGATTTATCTTCGAAAATATCCAATGTATCCCAAAGAAGGATAGTTAACTATCCTAACCGAAAATATCCTGAGGATCATCCAAAACTATTCTTTTTTCTCATTGTATGCGGGGTAAAACCTAGAATTCCTAGCCATTATATAAGTGTAAGCATATATGAAGATCTTTGTTTTTGTGGACCATAGAAGCTGTGAAAGTCGGAGTTCGAGACTCTAACCGCTCTAAACTTACTCCAGCTAACCCGTTTTCCCCAGCGGTACCCTGAATAGGGCGTATATTTTCTGTTCTACACAAGTTGAGTGAATTTAGTATCAGGCTAAAACATTTTCACTTTCGCAAATATTTTGCGATTTCAAACCGGATTTTGAATCAAAATCGCCAAAGTTTTGGGAAAGCGAAAATATGAGCATGACTGATTAAAAAGATGATTCAAATACATCAAAATTGGGTTAAAATATCTTCTTTAGAATCTTATCTCTACGCTGCAGGGCATCAACCACTGCTCCTCTCTACCAAACTCTATGGTATTCCGTAGTTCAGCCCAAGTTTTGGCAATACCTCAACCTTCTCGTCTCCCTTACGTCTCTTTAGGTCTGCCTGGTGGATGACTAATGACTTCCATTGTGTTCCCTTTCATACATGTCTTCCAATCACGTCTTTCATTCTACAATAGCTTGTTGCAGTAGTTCACTATTCCGTATATTGTTTGGTCAGTAAATGCGACAATGGTACAAAGCTTTGACACCAAGGAAGAACCGAATATGAGAACCGACTTTACTCTTCACTTTAAAACTTGATTAGAACTGCCACAACGACCTCTCAGCAACTACACTCTCAAGAGCAGCTAACAATACCAGCGCTTCCCTGCAGTGAAATTGTCAACTAGTAACAAAAAAATACTGTCCTACACCTAGTTGGAATACAAGTAGAATTTAACTGGTAGCAAAATTGCTGAATTCGGGTGAGTTGAGCAACAACAAACATTAGCTTCCGAAGAAATGCTCGATTGAAATACTAATAGGAGGTAATGAGTGAGTTGACCTACAGATGTCGACACAAACAGACTGTCATTAGGAACACACAAGGGTCAACTGCTAATTAACTGGTTGAAAATGGCTCCTGCAGAGGACAATTCTCTCCCACCTAAGCCATCTGGCATTGAACTGGTTGCATATGGCTGCTGTCGGGGACAATTGTCACATTCCTATGACATGCCTGTGTAAAATGGACGACTTCAATACATGGATTTGGATATTAAGTCCAACCAGCTGCAAGTTTTTAGCAACAGGCACATTTCTGGTTGTAAACTAGACACTTTCCCTGCAGGGTTGTTTCTGATATCGTATAAATGAGTTGGCTAGGTCGTTTTGCCTCAGGATCATTTTCATGGACCATTTGATTCTGCTGTTGTTGAGCGTTTTCGTTATAGTCGCAAGCACGTCTGTGATTCCCATTATATTATCTATTATGTGTGGAGTTGATAAGGGAAATTAATTTTTCAGGAATCGCTCTATAGCGCAGTGCCCACCCATATGCCCTTCCAGCTCACACTGTCGAATGCTGTCGTCAAATACCAAAAGCAGGACCAACCGTTGATATCTATACGAACCGTATTTATGTGATCAGTGCAAGGTGCTCCAGCTCTGAACCCTTGAAAGGGGTTCCTAGTTGATACGAAACTCTTGTAAGGACGGAAACAGGATTATTTTATTATTATTTTATCACTTGGACGTGTAACTTGTTATGTTAATTTGGCCTAAGTGGCTTCAAAATAAAAAGAACAGATGTCAACAAAATCAAAAGGGCCGCCGGCAGGAGGCGCCAACATCGACCCAACCTTTTTTGAAAGATAAGTTGTACATAAATTAGTTCTGATCTTAAGGCGCAACATGAAATGATCATTATTTAGAATATTTGACGAAATTGAAGAACTTTCCAAAGCATTGAATTAATAGGTATGTAATGTACCGAAAAGAAACGGCACACATTTAAATGAATATTTTTGATCACGCCATGAAATGTGCAGTTAGAAAGCTTCATCGATTCTGAAGAATTTGGCATTTTTCACTTGCTCCATTTTAGTTTAGTTTCGAATCGAAGAGCAAGTACGAAAAAAAAGAAAATGTGCACAGTTGATGTACTGAAAATGGAATTTCGTACAGAGAATTAGCTAAAAGCTTTAAAGTTAGTACAAATAGAGTATAAAACATTATAATTATGTTTGGGGAGATATGTTCATTAAAAGACTTGCCGAAAACCGGAAGAAAAAAAGGCGCACCTAGTCCAAAACTAGAACAATCGATGTTAATGTGTAACGGGCACAAGCGTGTTAGTGATACAAAGAGTGAAGCAAAGGAATAACCTAAAGACATACAAAAAGCATTAATTTGGTACGTAAAGAGGAAAACGTGAATAAAAATGTATGTTTTATGTAATTGGTTTAATGTAATAAAATTTAAAAACCCGGCTCTCTGAAGAAGGCTCAATAAGCTGCCGAAATGCGTAGGAGAAAAAATAAAAACATGATTTTTTTTTGGATGAGGAACAAATTGGATTACCACAATACACCCAACCCAACAAATTGTCCAGACCTGAGACCCATAGAGCGATATTGGGATTTTGTAAAAATAAATTTAAGGAAGGTCTGCAGAGTTGAGTAAAACTTGGATGAGATAAAAAACTAATCTAAAACTACAAAAATATTTTTATATTGTTTATGAATCTATATTTAATATGTGAAGAGATCAAATTACTTTTGATTAATAACTTTTGAATTCCAAATGAAACAAAGTTTTGCAGTTTTTGTTCGGTTTCGCACTTTCGTTACTTGATTGCTTTTATCTTTTCACGCGTGCACCGCTGTCAAAAGTTTGTTTTGATAACAAAGGATTGATCTTTATAACCCAACTCTGTTAATAAGAATAAAGGGTTTTGGTTTGGATTGCTGAACCGACTTGGTTCAAAATTATTATATTCCAGACCAGATCGGAAGGCGCATATCACTAGCTGAAGTTTTGTGCTTTAAGTAAACGTTGTGTAGTAGAGCTTATTAATGCCATATTCAATAATATTTTTGTGCAGTGTTTAATTTTCTCTCTCTCTCTCGCTGTCTCATTCTAATTGCGAATAGTGCTGACAGCGTCTATTAAAAGTGCGGCTGAGTGGGGAGCCGGTTGCTGGTTCAAGCTGGAACTGAAGCTGCTACTTCCGCTCCCAGCGTTGGCCCATTACACGCTTAACTAAACGCCGTGCCACCGAACCCAGCGAACCAATAAAAACTATGGCATGAAAAGCTTGGCACCACCGCTTCCCCCATTTTGCTATTTTGCCATTTTGCCATTCAATGCGAATGAAGTTCGTTGGCTCACAACCACATCCACAGCCAATGGAGTGCATTTGTTAGACTTTAATGAGAAGAAGCTATCTGGGAGCGCGTTCCACTTGCTGCCTACTTTTATTGACGACGATCATCTGCGGTTAGAATTTCTAACGGCCCCCGTTTTCAATTCCAATTCCAATCCCAGGCCAGCCGGCAGCATTCTTGTGGTCTCCATTGGAGCATGCAGCAAATTGCTTTTGTAGTCAATTTGTGCCTGGCGTTTGACCCCAAGCCCCCACAACGACTGATGGCTTGACCCGGCCAGAAAGGGAAATCCTTATACGTATGCCTATTCATTTCGATTAATCGGCGTGTTGTTCTTTCCATTGTAAAATATATTTGCAATGCATTACCCCAAATATAGCCTGGCGGAAGTATTAGTCTCCGCCAGCATGACACGAATGTGGCATTTAAGTCAAAATTTATGGGATTTTAAACGCCCCCAAAGACACGGGCACAGAGACAGAGAGAGAAACACATGCAATTATATTTACATATTCAATTCAATTTGTTGGCCAAGCTGAACAACTGCACTGCCCTGCACTGCCTGCACTGGACTCCACTGGGCAGTTGCTATAGCAATTATTTATATCCTCCCTATGCCGCCCTCTTCTTCTTCCTCTACAGCTCGGCCAAAATGGAGAAAACGAGAAAAGGGTTAAAATGATTACAGAGCTCGGAACGTGGCTATTACTAACAATATTAACTCGCAGGTTGTGAATTCCAAATCGCGCATCGAATTGCTGGCGTGTCCAATTGCACAGCAAACACACAGCAACAACATCAGCAGCTACATCAGCAACATCGACAACGACAACGGCAGCAACAACAAGCCAACAACAGCGACAACAAATGTACTGGAGTATGAAATAGGTGGCAAAGACAGCGGAATGTATAGCATGATCTTGAGAGCACGACACCATTGCCAGTTGCCAGTGGTTGGCAAGCCAGCTAACCACCAGCACCACCAGCAACGACAGCACAACGGGAGCTCCCGCTTCTGATGTAGCTTTTGCTCTGGTTATGCTCTTTCAGTCAATACGATTTAGTTGACTTTGAAAACTTGTTGGAAATCTAGATTTTATTTTAAGTGTGTTAATGGGAACGATGCGTTCCACAAACTGAATTTCTTCAAGCTTAAACAATTTTCTTGGTAATATTCAATGGATTCTTTCAGTAAGACAAATAAGAGATGGAATGTTCGGTTCGATGGATCAAAATTGTGGTGAAGCTTAAGGTTTGGTTTGCCTTTATAAATATTAAATCCAAGGTTTTGGTACGTACCTTATTTTTAAGTTACAAAAGTTATAGTATCTATCTTTTTAATGTGTCAATCGAGTAATAACTTGATGAAGGGGAGGGACAGAGATGATTAGAAGTCCGAACTTATGAAGGGCAGGTAAAACTACCTGGTTATCAAGGAAATTCCACAAATTTACCTAATTCAGTCTCTGATACATTAACAACTATGTTTTTGGAATTTTGTCAATAAGTGAAACACCGACTTAATAAAACGAAAAAAAAGTTTTTTGAACCAAACCCTTTTTCTAAAAGTGGTCCGGTTCAAGGAAACCTTGAAACCAGAACCGAACTTTTGTTTTAAAGTGACCCTTTCTTGAACAAAGACTAATCTGTCAACATGATAGACAGAATCCTAAGAAAATTGATTAGTTTTGACTTTAGGTGCTTGTCAGGTAGCCGTGACCCATTTATTCGAAGAGGTTTGACATTGGCCAAGTGGTACATTGTTTTTGATTGAGCCTCAAGATTGTACTATACTTGTCATCTAGGTATCGAGCCATGCATGGTCATCGTATTCGACCTGTAACAAAATCTTCAAGTTTTTTTCCACCTACATTTTGCCTACTCCTGTTCACAGCTTTGACAACCCAAAAGATATCAAGCGATTGAGAAAAGATCAAATAGGGCGATACAGAAGTTCTCCAAATGTGGAAAAAAAGCAATGCCATTCCCAAAGTGTGAAGGTCTTAGCTTTAAGATTCTTAAAGGAAAGAGAAAAAGTAATCTTAAAGCAGAGTTTCTGTGTATACAAGCAGTGACGTCTATCCTCTGTAGCAGCGACGTCGATACACCGACACTATACGAGCTTACAACAACAAACCTGTGCTAACTGAGAGCGCTCGTCTTTCTTGCAACAACAAATAAGTGTTAAATGAGAGCGCTCTCATGTGTCTGAACGAAAAATGAGCATGTGTGTTATGCCGACCACTGTTTTATAGTAATTGTTTTAAAAATTCAACAAATTCTTGGTATTGTTCAAAATAAAAAAAAACATCTAGGAATTATTCAATAATGGTAGCATTCTACCTACATGTTATAATCTATATCTGTACAGTTCTGTGTATCAGGATACACGCCTTTCCCGTCAACAACTCGTCCCAAATTCCAAAAGCCTTCTCCCAATTTCCTTCTGCTTGTTACATTAGCACACAGAGCGAAAAGAACCAAGAACCTTGAACTCAAGATGAGCTTTGTAGTACAATGTTCTTACTCTAGCTTGATTTGAGTTGATATTTTTTCGTTTTCAAGAACATTTTAAACTCAACTGGTAAAAGAAATTGTATTGATTTTGGATAAGTTTGCATTTGGCTGGCTCAAGGTCAGTGATGAGTTATAATTCAATATAATCAACACAGAAATCTCTAGAGATTTTGGCCTCGGTTGGTTTGCAAAACGCTCAAGAGATTTCATTTTCTTATTTGAAAATCGAGTTGGAAGGTTTGTGTCCATGCTAATGGACAAATCTCTTAACAGGGTTGCCCTTTCCCGCAAAAAAGAAATGTCCCATCTTCTAGTTATGAGTTAATTTGATGTTTAAATGAATTTTTTTGATTGTGTTATATGTTTTATGATACATTTTTAAATTATAATTCAAATTTAAGTCAGATTCTCCAAAAATTAAAATGTAAAATTCCAATCAGAAAATGTAACTTGACAACTCTTAGCACTCGTTGGTAAACAGAGGGCGCCACCATATGTATAGGGCGCCAGCTGAGGTTGAGTAGCGAGATTATTTGTCAACGTTCGGTTGGTTTTGCAAACATTTATTGAAACGCAATTATTAATATTAAAACAAATAAAATATTTAATTTATTTGATGCAACCTATCCAGAAAAATAATTTTGCTTACATTTCCAAAATAAAATTTGCTTATCAAAATAGTTTGGGTGGTGAATTTAGCTAAATCTCCCAACAAAACACAAGTAATTTGAAACTAACCGAAAGAGATTTCTGTGACACCGAGAATTGCTTTGGGTTAGAATTTGGTTGGAAGAGATTTCTGTGACACCGCTGAAAAATATTTTGAATAAGGTTATAAGCGGATCCTTACATTTTGGGGCTTCGGAGGAATAGGGAACGGGACATATGTACCTCTGTGGTTCGGAAGGGAAGGTAGGGCACTGTTATTTACAATCACTGTACAACGACTACCCTAGTTGGTTCCTTTAAGTCTTTCAGAAAAACACAGAAATTTTTTTTGGGCTTGACTGGGAATGCAAATTTGGACATTCTGCACTTTACAAACAACGTATGGAATGGCGTGCTAGCACATTCCGCCGGTGCCTTTTTTGTAGCTGGACGTCTAAACTGCTACTTATACTTTTCTGTGTGGTAGTTGAGTTATGTAAATCTTACTCATTTCCACAACATTTGCTTCAAAACTGGCATAACTTAAAATAATAGATTTTGTGAAAAAAAGCGCTTAGAGATCTCAATGGATTTAACTAAAAGAAATAGTTCTTTAGAAACTAAATCTAGTAAAATACAATAAACTTAAAAGTGTTTTAACTGAAAGCCGATGGATCTTTGTGCTCGGGTCCTTTTGCTTACTATGAACCGAACTGATTTAACAGAAATACCTGAGCTTGATTCTGTTCCGCAGTAAATATTTCATGTAATATGTTATTTGATAGATATTGTGAGACAGAGTCTCAAACTGGGCAACATTCGAATTATAATCATCGCACAAAAATACCATTCGAACCTGTAAATTTCTTCAATATTCAATATTTAAAGCGTCACATGCGTGATCTGCACTCATTAAACCATCAACCACATACTTAACTAGAACACACGGAGCCTGTACAATCTCCGTGCAGCAGAACTAGCATTTATCTTAATGCTGAAGTTCGAAACCTGAATTTTTACTAAATTTATTCGTCACACCAACAAACTAATGTGTATCTAAACAAAAGTTATTGGTTGACGCCAAACTCTGCACTAAATTAAAACATGCTTAAGTATCAAAGTATGTCCTTATGTTAATTTTTGGAATTTCTCTAAAGTTATGTGCAAATTTTGAATACCGAACTGCAAGCCGGTCCAAAAACCGCTGCGGTTCAGGATCTTTTGAACAATGAACCCAAGCCTTTAAAAAAGATTAAATTCGAAAACTGACCTGTATTTAATAATCTTTTTTCTTATATCTTAAAAATTGTATTGTTTAGCCAAATGCTCGCTGCATCATTAGAAAAATATATTTGAATTTATTTGACTTCGAGAACAATCACACATTATTGGTAGCCGTTGCAGAGAATAACTCCTTTTGATCAGTAAGTGGAATATGGGCATTTCCACAGAAGGTAAACCAAAAACAACTATTCATATTATGCAGCTAACCTATTTTATATATAACAAAATAAGTTCCTGAATCAACTTATTTTACATATAAAAATTTATGAGATACATTAGAAGTACGTCATTAGAAAAAGGCTTGTCACGTAACGTATATCATATTGTGTCAAATATAAAAAAGAAGCAACATACATATATTTTTCAGCGAATCAGGTATAAATCTGTATATATAAAAATGTCGTGTAACATGTTAGGTAGCAAACTCCACCGAAACGGCTTGACCGATTTTAATGAACATTTTTTTTTTATATTTGGCAGGTGTAGAATAGGTTTAGGTGTCCCTCTGCAGAGCATTATTTTGAATTGACAACGAAGCAGGCTGCTTTTCTGTGTCACTCTGTGTTTTATTATTGTGAAAATTTTGTAAATTACTAAAATATCGGAATATCACTTTTCATCAATCGTTTCAATTTGGCCTATCTGTGTGTGTGTTACAGTGAAAAATGCCAGTAACACGTAGGGGTGGCTATTTGGGCCGTCGAACGAATGCAGCAACACACATCCAAAATGTTAGGGCAGCAAGATCAGATCAGAATGTGTCAGGGTTATTCTCAATCACAAGAGGCAAGAGCTTTACGAAGTCAACCACTACCGGAAATTAAGACGCCACCGGAACCATTCAACAGCTTGTTTATCTGCAAGGATCTAGATTCAAACCTGTTTCCGAAGTCCATTTGTAGATTTAATTCATGCTTTTGAATGACTTCGTTCGGAGCAATAGAAATAATGCACAATACAGCGGCAAATGGTCAGCAATTTAATTCAACATTCAAAATCAAAGGCCAAGTGTACCATATAGTAGGCTCATTGCTGCCAATGCCAAGCGAAACAGATAAATTTTTACAAATCTACTTTTTGGGCGGTGAGGACGTCAATCGTGTGGATGCATGTTGCGGCTACAATAACCTCAATTCGCCCAACGTCAGGCGCATCGTCGGTGAGCTGGACTCCCTTTTGCCTGAGCACAGAGAATTATTGAAATTCTTTAAATCACACATGTACGAATCCTGATAAAACACCAGCTGGGGAACAACCAACTTCTCACCAAAATATTTCCTAGAAACAATTTATATGGCAGAAAAACGTTTGGCGGGTCAGCTAGTATGTATATAGTTAGATCATGCCTTTTTGTCTGCCTGTATCTTAAAACCTTTCTTTCTAAAACTCCCAGCTTTTTTTTATTAAATAAAGTACTACTAAAGTACCACCAAACCAATATGTGGAAATTTATTTGAAAATTTTTCTTTGATTTTCTTTATAATGAAGGTTAAAAAATTCGTACGATTGTCTCGGTATTTGTATAGTTATTTCGATCCATCATATCCGATATTCGCCAAAAATCGCCGCGAAAATGTTTCAACCTTCCGCTTCATGAGTCGAATCTTAAGTTTTAAAAATAGAAACTATTACTTCTTGTCAATTCGTGCTTCTTTTTCATTTGTAGCGAGTTGTTTGATAATATTGAGTATCCGGGATAATTTAAAAACAAAGCATCTTAAAAGCTTACTTAGTTTGTAATTTCCATACCTAAATTGTACTTATGCTGCTGAGCTGCTGCTGTCTCGTTAAGGTATAAAAAGTTCATTTCCATTCTAGATTTTTAGATTTTAGTTGCTTTACCGAACTTATCACTAAATCAATTTGTGGACTTCATCTCATAGGGTATCTTAACTTCGTTAATTGAGCGCTTGGCTGGGGAGTAGCGCGGAGGAAAACATTACATTATTTGTTGTGGCTTCGTTTTGTGTTTTTGTTTTGATTCTCGCTGCAGGTTCGTGTTCTGCTCAATTGCCAATCTGCATGATTCCAGTTGGAGTCCCACAAATGAAATGCGTTTGAAGTTAGCCAGCGACAGGAACAGGAACAGGGACAGGGACTGAGACAGAGACCAAAGGCAAGGCCAATTACATGGCTACAGCCCAGAGATCTGATAAACGCACTCCTCTGCTCTGGATTTGATGTGATGGCAAGTGCCAGCTCACGATGTACTTTATTTATAGCCAAATGGAAACTATTTTTGGGCTGTCCTTGACCAATTCTAATTTGAGGGAATGATACGTCAAGAAGTTTTAATAATTACAGGTTGAATGGCAGGGCGGGGCGGCGATCAGTCAGCCAGGGCATTGTCAAGTGGCGCCTTCTGCAACCCACTCAATCATCGAAAGAAAGGAATAAAACCGCATTGGAGATATAGAGAAAAACGACGATGAGGCAAAGTCATCATCAAGATGTGCAGAGATCTGCGAGAGTGGGTTCTGGTCATCGTGGCCAGTGGCGCGTACTTGGGCCAGGGTAACCAGCAATCATGAAAATTGTAGGTACGCTTTACCTCTTGGGTTCGAGTAATGGGGAATGGGCAATGCTTTCATTTTGGGCCCTCTGCCAGATCGGATTGTAGAAGCAGCAGCAACAGCGGCAGCAAAAGGTTATCATTAGGCACGCTTACTTCCTCTTTTCTGTGCTGTGCTTCGCTCTCTAATTACGCTCTCAAGTGAATGCCAATGCACGGCGTACATACATCTATACATATGATCATCATTAGATCTGTTCAAACCTTCAAAGGTCATTCGGCGAGAGCGAGTGGGACAGACGACACAAGTCCAAGCTGGATAGAAACTACGTTTTTGTCTAACTAGTGAAAGTCATAATATGCAATTAAGTCTATTAAAAAGAAAGAAAAAGAAACCGGCCACACGGCAACTTTTCTTTTGGAGAGCGTTGCCGATGTGACAAAACAATAACAAAACACTTTGACTCACAAAAAAAAAATGAAACTAGAAGAAACGAAACCAAACAAAAGAAAACGTACATTTTGTTACCAGTTTTTTCTTTATTTTTTTTTATAATTATGACAGGCAAACAAGCGAAGCAGTTATGGATACCCCTCATAGTATTAATAGCTGTATGTAAATGGATATCCAATTAGCCCGAGTCAAGAAGCTGAAGTCGGCGAAGAAGAGAGAACACATTGCCGGTCGGGGGACCCATAGAGTACTCATAAATGCTAAATAATTGGTCATGCCAGGGCAATGCGTTGTGCTTGTCTGTCAAAAAAAAGAATGGTTTAAACCAACTGAAGATGGCTAGTGAGCAAATGAGTGGACATCTTGAAGGAAACCCCTTGAAAGACTTGAGAAGTGAAGCATTTGATGCATAAACATTGTGAGAATACTTGGAAGTGCCATTACATTGCCTTCCGCGTGGTTAAACACGTGTTCTACATCAGTAAAATGGAGCTCAGTGAATAGACTGGCCGTTTAAGGTTCTTGATTAATCATTTAAGCAAAAGAAATTAGAAAATAGGAAGAATTCTTTTGGAATGATCCTGATCGATATAAAATCTGCTTTAGCTCTTAACTACCCGGCAGAACTTATTAAGATAATACAAAGTTTTCTCAGCAAGCGTTCGATTTCGGTGTACATTGAACGGTAACAGGGAGAAGGAAACATTTCCGACCCTATCGGGTGTGTCACAGAAATCTCTAGAGATTTTCGTATAAACGTCAGCATTTGATTTTAAAGCTGTTTAAATTTATATGTTAAGGGGCTCAAATATGCCCGGCTACTAGATTAGATGACAAAAATTGAGCGATTTGAAACCGCCTGCTCAAAGCCAAGTAGATTTGATGCGTACGGTTTTCCTTCCACATAATCAAGTAGGCGGTCTGATTCTTGGCACTTTGCAAATAAAGTAGTTCCCGTTTAGTTCGAAGTGCAATCGTTTATAAGAAAATCTCTAGAGATTTCCAGGACACCCCTGTATAGTATATACACTCAGAAAAAAAACCAAGAACTTTGTACTTGAATCAAGTACGAACGGTGTCAATAGTACGGTAAGTACGAAAATACTTGATTCAAGTACAAAATCCTTATTTCAAGTACGATTTTTTCAATCCCAAAATACTTGTTTGAAGACTGTATCGGGATATTTTAAGTACATTTCGAACTATTATTATATCTTTTTGGTCATATGATTAATTTGTTATGGTCTTAAGTACAGACCGATTTACTCTCAAAATAAGTGCAAAAAGGTTCTTCATCGAAGTCTAATAATTCAAAAGTCAACCACAAACCATGTTTGAAGCAAAATAATACTTCAAAAAAATTAGTACAAAATGTTCTTGGTCTAAGCCTATAAAGGTCTCTATATAATATCAAAATCCGAAGGAAATGAATTAACCAAAGACCAAGATGTTTATACTGTGATCGGAAATCTACCCACACTCCATTACCAAAGTGTTAGAACCAGGAGGGAATTTCAAGAACAGATTTAACGTAAAATAATTCGCAGTTTTCGTAGATAGAAATTTTGTACTTGAACTAAGTACGATCTTTTCTTAAATTTTTAGGCTAACTGTAAGTACGAAATGTACTTGATTCAAGAACGTTTGTTCTCATTTGAATAATTTTAACAGTCCTTTTTCTATTCTAGTATGTTTCGTACTTAATTTAAGTACATTCAAGAACAAAACATACTTAAAATTTTAAGTACAAAACGGCATAAATTCTATCCCGATCGGTCTAGAACTATCCCGGTCGTTTTTTTCTGAGTGTACATTCTAGATCAGCATCAACAGCCGAGTCGTCTGTCCGACTGTCTGTATGAACGCGTCGATCTCAGAGACTATAACAGATAGAGACACACAAATTTTTGCATGCCCGGATTAAATTTGTTTCAGACTTGCTAAAGGGAGGCACGGCTCCTTGATATGCGCGCTGCTGCTTCTCCCTCCATCCATATATTCCTTAGAAATCACTTCCCCTGTACCCTCGGTACCTTGTGCACTTAACGTATGGAATGACACGCCAGCACATTCAGCCGTTCCACACTTTTGCATATTTACATCTAGAGGGCTAAGAGAGAGATCAAAAAGGAGAGCCAACTCGCTCTCAATCAACCTCTCTCTTGTATAACTCTCTGTTGAAAACCGGTTTTGTTGTTGTTTAAAGCAAATATTATCCGATTGAGAACAACTTTACTCATTTTAGGAACATTTGTTCTCAAGAGTTTTGAGACCATCTTGTTCTTATTTTAAAATGAAGTAAACTCATTTTCTGAACACGTTTTTTTCCTCTGTGTATGAGGCAGTTTGCACGCGCGCATGCGTGTCCAGAGTATTTTGGAGTCGGGCCACTCGACTGCAACGCTCTTACTTAATTTTTTTGAAACGTTTCATCTAATATTTTAATCAAAAGTATCGATGTATACTAGATGCCCATGATAGTACAACTTAAAAATGTACGGAAAAGGTTAATCATATCTTATCAAAGAAACACAGATAAATAGCGCTTACAGGGGTTCAGTTATAAACAGACAGAACGTTCTGTACTGACTTTAAAAACTTGCAAAGCGAGTTTTAAATGGAACAGTATGGGCCGAGAATGATGCCAAGAGCAATTTTGATCCATATGTTCCCAGCCAGCAATTTAGCAAGCGGTTTGTAAACCAAGCTTAAAGTAAGATTGCTTTTGCAAGCGTTGTCGTATGGCAGCCTACGACATTTACAAAACACTTGCTATGGTAAGTGTTGTCGTGTTGTGTTGGGTTGTCTTGTCGTTTAGGAGAGATTTCGTGCAAAACTTCTGATCTTTTAGTGCTAGGCAGCCTTGAGCAAAGGCAGGAAAACAAACTGTGAATCTCATTCTCGTTGGTTTTCTTGGAGAGCGAGCAAGTGAACATTTTTCACTGTCACCACTGCCATTCGACGTAAGCAACAATGCTTTCCTGGAGTATAAAGTCAACTATTTACATTTATATTTAAATTCTATTGCAGAAATGGAATCAAGGAAGAGGACTTTGTATTTCAAAAGCGGAAAACGCTAATTTAATTTAATTTTAATGTTTAAATAATAAAATTGACCATACAGAATACTCACAAAATACGTGTTTTGTAACCGTATTTACAAAGCTTGTGGAAAGCGTATAAAAATGAATTACAAACACTTGTTGCAATAGTCTTTTTTAAGCTTATAAAGATGGGTGCATTTCGATTATAAAACGCTTACTTTGATGCGTTTTATAAATGTCACAGCAGCGTTTTATAAGCGTTTTGCTTAGCGTGTATTTTTATATGAAATTGTTTGCTGGGTTCTAGTCGGAACTGTCCGACTTCAATATACTCGTTTATCAGGCATTAACATTAGACAAAAGTTGTGTTCTTTAAGGTAACGCCGAAAAGTATGCCATAGAGAGAGAGAGCTCTTCTTCATTACCTCAGCTTATTAATTCACCCTGTTTCATTGCATATTAAGCGAGCTATTGCGAGCTATTTCAAATATTTTACCAAAACTTGTGGAAAAACTGCTATACCACTAATCGAAAAGTGATCCGATATCCAAACATTTTTACCATGCCATGTCCACCAGACGCTTCTCCATGCTGCTCTCTATCCGATTCCAGTTTTGTGGCAATCTGCTGCTCTAAATGAAAAGTCTCGAGCTAAATCAGTTGCCACATCAATGTTAATGCAATTTTCTAGTCATTATTCTGTCTTAGAAGTTATCTAGCCGGCTCTCCTCTGCCGTGTTCCATTTAATTTCTCTAAAGTGTTTTTCCCCACCCCTCCTCTCCCAACCGCAAGCACTCAGCTACTTTTTTTTTAATTATAACTTTTAATATTTTCGTTTAGAAGCGCAACGCACACACACACACACACACACCAGGTGAGCTGGGGAATGGGTCTGGGAACGGGTTGAATGGCGGAGCAGCTGCTGCTTGAATCTTTGCCTTGTCCATTGTTCGATAGCAATTATTGCTTCTTCGCACTTCTATTGCAATCCAGGGACTGGGAATGGGAATGGTGACTGAGACTCACACGCATGGCAGGTGCTTCAACTTCGGTCGGCTGCACGTTTCGCATCTTTAAGCTGCGATGATTGAAAATTACATAATTGCAAATACACACCGAGCAGAGAGTGAGATAGGGAGAGCGAGACAGAGTGAGGGCCACCAGCTGACTCGCGTGTTGTGACAACAAATTGCAAAAAAGGCCTTCATTTCCGCCGGCACTGACTCTGGTTCTGGGTCTAGGCTTGATCGAGTGGACGCGTGAAATGCGGCAAAACCTCCGACACCGAAACTTGTCAGACTCTCACAGACATCCGTTCGAGTATGCCGCACACTCGCATACTCACATTTTGGCATCGACTTTAGACGGTTTGTCGAGTGCCACAAAGAACCCACAGCGAGTTAGCTGGAAAATGGCAACAATGCAGTTGAAGTTCAAGCACCAAGATCGTGTGCACTTGACCATTGGGAATGGGGGTGAATAAGCATGGAAATATCATTGTTTGAAAATGGAGAATGATGGATGCGCCGGTCCCTAACTGTCATTCATATACAATGTCTGGTCTGAAACTGGGTCAATAATTACTTTTTCTTTTCTGATATTTAGTCTGGACTTATTGATAATACAAGTTATATAACTCCCCTCTCCCCTCCTACCATTTAGCTATAGCTCTCTAATGATCCCTGGATGCCATCCCTTTCGTTCAGTCGCTTTTTGTCAATGTCATTGCCTAAGCCACATTCTTTTCTCTCCCCCTCCACATTCGACTCAAATGCTAATTCCCATCTTGGATCATGGCCCCCATGCAGAATTCTAGGGCGTACATTCTCGTGTGGCAATTGCAATTGCAATTAATTGTGGCTTCTTCAAGCCTGCACTCGTCATCATCATCATCATCGTCGTCGTAGTGAGGATGATGATCATCTTGGTGGCTGATGTACTCATAATTGCCATAAATCATGCAACGCTGAAGTTGAAACGTTCAAGTTGGTAGTTGTTGGAATAACGCGTCAGCTTGAAGAATTGTCCAGCTTAGTTTTCCAAGCCTACCACCAGCTAGCTAGCCAGCCAGCCAGGAAGGCAGGCAAGAGGCAGCCTTACACATTCCGCCGCTCTAATGACTCCTGTTCTTTGTTGCTGGCCCCCAACCCAACCCCCATGGCTAATGGCTTTTCTGGCATAACTTCCGCGTGGCCAATGAAGCTGAAGCTGCAGCTAAAGTGGAGAGGTAGCTACAGTCAGTCGCCTTCTCAGAACTTGACTCGCCGTTTTGATGGAAATCATCGGTAAAGTCAAAACATGCTCCTGACAATGAGCGATTGATTGGCCAACCAACTGCCAAAATAAACCAAAGCAGACAAGTGCACTGAGCGTAAAAAGAGGCGAGTGAAGCAAACATTTGTTTGAAGCAAGACTTTTATTTTTTCTTAGTGCAATCGACTCTCCACTCTCAGCACCATTTGCATCCCGATACGCATCTGGTGCAGCACCACAAAACAAAAAAAAAAACAACAAATTTCCAACCATTCTGTGGAAGAATTTATGAAATGTTTTTAACCCAAGCCCAGCCCGAACGCCACAGCTCCAGTCCAGGCACCACACCCGTTTTCATTTTTTTCCTCTGCCCGCATAATCTTGAGCCTGCATCGCGGAGTCGGAAAAAAAAGAACTTTCAAATAACTCTCCTCCCCATGTATGTATGCTGGAACAACCTTGAGGCAGCTCCAGCTCCAGTCCAGGTTGCGGCTATCATGTGATAGCCAACGCCAACTTGTTATGCAATAAATTTCCGGTTCTAACCAAAAAAAAAAAAATAAATTCAACCCACCAAACCAACCATTTTTCGCATGCACAACATGGTCTTCTCCCGCTGCTGCTGCTGCTTCTCCTCCTCCTCCTCCTTCTCCTTCTCCCTCAGGTAATCAGCCTTTCTCCTACTGCGAGCCACACTTTCCAGAGGTTTTGGGTTTGCTTTTCATTTTATATGAAATGCTTGGCGAATGGCCAAGACCCTGGCACCTGATTTCGATTCCAATTCAGCCAACTCATATCACATGTGTGGAGCTGCTGCTTTTGCACTTGGACTCGTTTTGGTGTTCACATTTTAAGTGGGTGTCAACTTTGAAATTAGTAACGGTATTTAATTGTACATGCATAGGTACATATTTATGTACGTACTTACATGCACGCTAATAGATGGGTGTGACGCGGCCGCTGCTGTTGCTCAAGTGCAGCAGCAGCTGCAGTCAGTTTGTGTCTTAAATCTTTTGTTTTTTTGATGCCATTTTTCGCCATGTGGGTTGAAGTGACCTCTATTAAAAGTTGTTCAGTGCAGTTGGATGGTGAGGGAAGAGAAATGAAATCCCCCGAATGGTATTGGATATGGTATAATAGTATAATAAGTAAAACCGAGAAACAGTCAGCAAAACCGGGCTTAAGGAATAATTTTGTTTTCCGCTAACTCAAACAAAATTTATGTAAATTGAAAAAACCGTAACTTATTTGGAAGCTCAGAGTCTTAAAATTTTCCATATACCCCAGCGCTAAAAGAAAACTTAATAAAATTATCGGTAAGTCCTTTGAATATCTCGCATAATTGACAAGCCATTTCGGTTATGTCATAAGCATAGCTCGTAAATTACTCTCAACCCAATGTTCAGATTGCTCTGCTCGCTTCACTTACCGAAAAAAAAACCAAAACGCTCGCGGGCTTCCCTCAACCGAATGTGTGCTGAAATCGCTCTCACTGGTCAGTGGCTGTGGTTGATCAAACAGCACTGATCGGTCTGAGAGCAACCCCATACCAGGCCCTAGTCAGTCAATCGGTCATAAAATGCGTGCTTCTCGTAGAACAAACTGTAAAAATGTTAGTTGAAAAGGTTGCAGACTCTAGAGAGCGTCAGAGTTTAGCATAAACAGAGAGCGAGTCAGTGTGAGAGAGAACAAGGCTGAGCCTACTCTGTAAGCTTCCCCACCAATGCATACATACGAAGAAGACCTTTTGAATGTAAATTTTGCCGAAAGGCCCGAGACAGACCTGAGAGGAAAAAAAAGAAGAAAATTTTTTCTCTCCTCTCACAATTAAACATAGACAGAGAGCGTAGTTAAATGTTGTTTCGGTACCTTTATTCAATGTGGTCGCGCCAAAGCGGTCGTTTTCTGACACAGGCAAACGGGTGACCGATTTTTGCGACCTCTGATCATAAGACACAAAATTGGTAGGGCATTTGTTTTCGCTTTGTGTTGTTTTGTTAATTTATATTGCCTCCAACTTTATGCATCTCATTTTCTTAGTTGTTTATTTATTTCATAATATTCGTACAATGTACATAAATATGGAAAAGTACAATAAACAAAACCCTGTATGTTTGCATTTTGGCATATTGGAAAATGGCAAAGTTTTTTTTTTTAATTTTTAACCGAACACATCTTTGACTTTCTTTGGTCCGGCTTAGGTTTTTTTTTCTGCTTAAGTTCAGGTTCAGTTCGGACTTCCCGAAAATCCCGAAGTCTTCGACTACGACTACGGTGGCTGCCCTGATTTTAATAAAAATAATTGTAGTTGCAGCCTTAAACATGAAATGGATAATAAAGAACATGTGCTAGTGTTAATCAGACGAAAATTTCACGTTGTTCGAGAAGGAACAATAAAATTTAGCAGTGCTAACAAGTATCAATTGTTCAGCAAATAAGCTTGTGGGTAAATATCATATTGAGCCCCGAAGTGCATTTAATAACAACCGTTTTTTTGAACAAAATCAAACCGACCTTGGAGTCTACTGAGGTGCCCAGATACATGAATAATTTACGAGTTAAGGCCTATACTCAGATAAGATAAATTTGTAGTAGAAACAATTTTGTACAGCTTTGAAATCTGAATATATTTGAAAAGGCATCTTATTTCTACAAAATTAATTCTATTCATGTGAAATATCGTACCAAACTAAAAATTTATCTCATCTGAGTATAGGCCTTAACGGACGAACGAAATTAACCTACAATAATTTAGACTTATAGGGATCATTAAATTCGTTTGACCATCGTTTTATAAAGCCTAAAACACAATGGTTGAAAGATGCTTGTTTGAGTTACCTATGTAGGGGTTTACTTTGCATTTACATAAATTTAGATCCAGGAGGGTTGCTATACACCAAAATTAAAGCAGTGTTCTAGAGTAATCATCAAAATGACACTATTTTGTCATCAGTTTGAAACTATTAGGTATCAAATTCTTTGAAATACATTCGGAGTATCTAGTTGATATTTTCGAAAGTATTTGAGGATATCAAGTTAATACTTTCTTGTATCAGGTTGACATTATTTTGTATTAATTTTTGATGTGAAACATCTTTAATTTCGGTGAGGAAGATTTAAGTAGGAGTAAAATTTGATTTCAGCGTCACGTCAAGCTTATTTTTTGTTGTTGTTTTAGCGAAGTGTCCCGGGGGCGGAAAGAGGGTGACAGGGGCGGGAAAAGTGGGGGTTACTTAACAGTGACTTGACAGCGACAAAACAGTGACTAAACACTGACTTGGCAGTGACTTAACAGTGACGAAACAGTGACTTGACAGTTACTGAATAGTGTCTAAACAGGGACTTGACAGTGACTAAAGGACAAAAGTGATAACAGTTACTGAACAGTGCAAACAGGACTAAACAGAGACTAAGTACAGTGATAACAGTGATAAACAGTGATAAACAGTGACTAAACAGGACAAATAGTGACTAAACAGTGACTAACAGTGACTAGTGACTGAATGACTACAGACTTACAGAAAGAAGGAAGAACACACACCAGGATCTGATTTAGTATTTCTTGACAGCACAAAACAGTGACTAAACACTGCAGACTTGCTACAGTGACGAAACAGTGACTTGGCAGTTACTGAATAGTGTCTAAATAGGGACTTGACAGTTACTTAACAGTGCCTAAACAGTGACTAAACAGTGACTAAACAGTGACTAAACAGTGACTAAACAGTGACTAAATAGTGACTAAACAGTGACTTGAGCGTGACTTGACAGATGTTGTATTGATGTTAGTATTTCTACTCCCTTGTTGCGCCCTTGCTGATTTATATACCATTGAGAGAGCTTGTGATTTTGAAATCAAGCCCTTAAATTTAGCATCAATCTTCACATCAAAGCCTCGTGAGTGTTAACGACAGTCACCCTTTTTTTTAGTATCAAATTGAAACGAGTTTACTAATTTTAGTATCATTTGGATCAGGGATGCAAACCGGCCCGGAGTCGGAAACTCCGTAAATTTGGCTGAATCGAACCTGAACCGTATCTGAAAAATGTTTTACTCCCAAACCTGAACCCGAACCGGACTACAAAAATAAAGTTGAAAAGGGTTCGGTTCAAAAAAAATTTATTTTACTTATTTTTAGCTGCTTTAATTGATTATTTTGCTATTTATATTGAAAAATACGTAATTAAAAATATACACGATTTTGCATAGGTGTTTTTAGGTTTGAATTAGAGCTCTGTAAGAGTACTTATTTTTTAACTGCATCAATACTCGCTTTAAATGCTTATGCGGTGTGACTGACACTCGAAATTTTACTGTCAGACACACACTCTTTTTTTATTGGTATTTTTGGGACTGAGTCTCTCGGTTGAACATCTATCAAAGTGGTTGTTTCTGCATTGAAGGCACCGCATGCCAAGGTCACACATAAATAAGAACATAAGTATGCATAACTTTTATTGCTCTCGCTCTCTTCTCTTTTTTCTCTTCTTTGAAAAAGCCACGGCAAATCCCGTATAGTTGTTGTTGTCATCTCAAGAGAGAGAGAGAGGAAATGAGAGAGAGGGAAATACAAAGAGCGTTTTTGGGGTGATTCCATCAACACTCGCTCTTTTCTTGTGAAAGTAAACAATTTAGCCGCACGAGCAACAGCGGGTGTTATTGGCACTCATAGCCGAAGCACAAAAATGCCATGAGTGTTTTAAGCACCGTGTACATATTTTGCAGTGTCTGGAGACACTTGAGGAAACGAACTAGTGTCAAATAAATAATGAACAACTTCTGTGCTTATTTTGAATGAATTCAAAGATTGCCCAAAAATTCGTATGTCTTAAAGTTTCGGGTAAGCTACAGGGTGGTCATTTTAAAAATTGGAATTTAACCCATTTCGTAAATGTCAAAGTTTTTAAAGTCATATTATGAATAGTTCGAATTCCAAACTATATCTTCTGTATATCTATTTTCTGCTGATTTTGGGCCTATTAGCAGAAAACTCGCTTACTAACTTCATAAACCATTTTTTTAATTTCACTCCCAGCGTACTACCTACTTTAAGCGTTCAACAACCATTTTCTAGTAAAATAATCAGATTTGAATAGATTTTACTGTCAGTTTGTGGTGGCTGTGTAGATTCCCACAAGGACACGGCATGCTCACTTATCTGTTCGATTTGTTTCAGCTGCTGTTGCTTGTATTTTTAGCCCAACCCAACGCTCATTACAACAAGCCTGACACTTTGCCTGAAACTGGAACCGGACACCGGCGCTAGACGACACATTGCCAACGTGCTCAGGGATTGGAGCCTCATTAAAAATATTTGCAATTTAAAAAGATGCCGGCCTATTTTTAAATGCAAAACTCGCGCCATCGCACGACAAGACAATCAGGACATGGAAATAATTGAATGCGCCAGGCCGAAAAGCCAAAGAATAACGTCTGGTAGTAAGTCGCAGTCGTAAAACACATGAAGATGACCAATTTGCTGGCGTACATGTTCTTCAAACCGGAGGCCGATAAGCAAATGCGGTCTCATGGGTAAGTGGGCCCCATTGTGGCTCATTTTGCAGTTGCAATTTTAAGAACAGCATTTAATTAAAAGCAGCAGCGGCGCACGTGACGTTCACCTGCTCGAACTCTAATGTTTTCGGTATCCGGGGCAGGGGCAGGGGGGGGAGGAGGAGGAGGAGGAGATGGAAGGTCCGGGGCCTGTGCTTGCATGTGAAATGATTGCGCATGTTTTGTGCGGTGGGGAGGGGCGTGGGGTGGGTATAGTATGTACATATGCATGTTGTGAATGATTTTTATGGCAATTTACACACACAAAACACTTTTCATTTAGAACTCCATTCGCTGGGGCAGCAGCACGCAACGCAATGCTGTCCAGTCATTCCCAACACCAGCTGTGGAGCGACTGATTGATGGGCCCCATCAACTTAATTGTCATTTCGTTGCCCAAACATTTCGCCTGGTCTGCTGGTATGCAGATTCATGGCGATTTTACTTAATTGATTCTCTTAGAAAGCCGACAAGAAAGTGCCCATATACTATCTATCAATTATTTCTCAATGAAATTTAAATAAAAACTGAATTGAAAGAAAGCTGAATGCAATGTGCGTAAATTGCTCAGCAGGAAGATGCGGGAAGAGAGAGAACGAGGGGGAGAGAGGGAATGAATAAGTGTTATTTGCTTAAGTTGGCTTTAACAGCTTGCGGACGTTGCCGTTAGTTGACCTGGTTAACAGTCAGAGACTCAGCCAAGAGATAAGCACAGAGAATAGAGGCAAGTTAACTGCCAGCGAGGAAGATGGAACAACCAAACCAACCAACCAACCAACCAAAGTCAAGCATTTGAAAAATGACTTGGGCCACCTTTTGATTTGAATTTTTGCGTCTGGCAGATGCCAAAAGGTCATGCCACATTATGGCTGAACGCACGTACTTAGGAAGAGCTGTCATTAGTCCACCCAACTGATGATGATGGTCAGTACCAGCTGAATATTTGCTCAATTCTCTATCTCTCTCTCTCTCTCACGACAACGAAAGGCACAGGAATGCCTTGGTCCCTGCAGCATCATCATGATCCACGTCTGTCGCATTAACCGATTAAAAGCGGCTTGTTATTTCTGGCCTCAACATCAAAGAGGGCAACCCCCAACCAGCAATGACAATGATGGACAACATCAATGGCCTCCCTTGGGAGCTGAGCTAGAGCCAGTGCCAGAGGTGAGTGATCAGTGGTCAGTGATTGTGAAGTGAAATATATGTTGATTGGGTACAATTGTTTGAAATTTGTCTATTAATATCGATAAATGGAACGATTATTCTGTGGTAAGTTGAACGAATCTGTGGGAAAACCGTTTCCTGTGACTAACATTTCGCCTTTCGAATTTCCTAATCGGTAGATTAAAAATTCAAAAATAGAAATAAAATTCTTGATTCAAGAAAAAAAGTTTTAATTTAAGATAATTTTGTTCTTGATGCAAAAATGAGCAGTTTGAGTACAAATCTCTCTTAGCTAACATAAATAAGTCTAGATCATGCTTATTTTGAGCTCAAAAAGTTTTTAAAGAAATCGTTCTTGAAATCAAGAATTTAGGGATTTTTAAAAACGCTCTTGAATCAAGAAATTCCATACTTAAATCAAGTATTTTCTCGTTTATTAAAGTTTTGAAACTGAAAATCCTTGATTTAAGTACGAAAATTCTTGATTTTTCTCTCAGTGTATGGTAATGAAAGTTAAGAATATAAAGTCATTTTGAATCTAGTCCATTTCCATAAAAGGGTGGACTGGTTTGGTTTCTGGTTTGAAACTTGGACTTAGTAGAGTACTAGCTGGCCCGGCGAACTTCGTAACTCCCAACAGTCAAAGAATGTAGTGATACCTTTTAGCTAAACTGAATGTATGAATTTAAATTAACGTAATAAACTGAATGCACAATATTTATTAAGTTCAATAGGATAATTAGGATATTAGGATTATATATTTAAAAAGAATAGCATGACGGCAAGACATTTGCTTTGATATAACTATGTATATAGCTGCATAGGTTCCACTTGGGTTGATTCTCTTCAGTGCAGCCCATTGTGATATACGACATTTTTCGTTTTGTTATCAGGCGATAGAACAAATAAAGCGAATGGTTTGTCTACACGTGAAAATAGACGGGAATATACGTGTAAATATACGGGTAAATAGGAAAGGTAGATCAAATGGTCCAAAAAATTGCGAAATATGCCAAATGAGAGTGTTCCAGCTAGTCGTTTACCGCTCTGGCATGTACTCGAACGCAGTTTACAACAGCCTGACCAATGCATGATGTTAATGAAGTAGAAGAATTAATTATTTCATTGCTGTGTGGATCTCTCGACGCCGATTAAGTTGTTACTTTAGATTGGCCATAAAGCAAGAATGTAAAAATTTATTCTGTGCTTCTTCAATAGGTTTCAATGATCCAATTCGATGGTGAATCGGAATGACGGATTAAATCCGTGTTCTTGGATAATACCTGCCTCAAATGATCGTATCGCCTCGAAGCAATGAATGCAATTTCTCAAGTGGGGGAGTCTTTATGGACAATTCTACTTTTCCATTAAGGCAATATATGTAGTCCTGGCGATTCTCCAGCAAACTTCAATGCTCCACAATGCCCACAAACAACGTCCATTGGACCAATGTGAACAAAAGGGTGCGAGCTACAATCGTATAGAAAGGCTGCTCGAGTCAAATCAACATTTCTTCTTGCGTGCCGAAGATTATTTCGTTGTGGATCTGTTGGTTTCACGGCTGCCCCTTTTCGCTCTTGTGTTTCAAAAACACGAATTCCATACTAACGCGGGGTTTTTCCATTATGATTTCTCGTCCTTTTTATTTCAATCAATTTTCGTAATTGCATTATGACCTTGTTAGAAAAAATAACATCCCTGTGTCGCAGCAGCGAGCATAATAATACTCGCTAATACGTGATAACTTTGCCAGTATCTCGCTGATATTATTCAACGCTGAGTTTTGTTCGATGATTAAATGTACACAAAACATGTTCGATCAGCCGACTCACATTTAATCGTACGATGCGTTTGCCGGTATGAAGCTGATTTTATTCAACGCTGAGTTTTGCATTCGCCAATTGATCTTTTCTTTGAATTTGAATATATTTCTAGGATATCTTTCTTGGATACCTTAGCCGGGCCAGCTAATAGAGTATATTAAGTTTGTGCAAATGTATGTTACAGTCAAAAGGAAGCGCCTCCGAGTCTATATTCTTGATAAGCATCAACAGACTAGTCGATTTAGCCATGTCCCTCTGTCTGTCTGTTTGGCAAATTTTGCGATTTTGTTGACCGATTGGCCTACACCTCCTGTTTACCCGTCGACAATTGCCAACTATTAAATCTTCATGATAATCTAATTCAAAACTTATTATAAAATTTGGTCAATTTCTCGATTTAATTGGACCGATTGGCCTACATCCTTACCCGTCGACAACTGCCAACTATTTATTAACTCCTGTTGAAAATCTAAGCTAATTATAGCATTTTATAAATTTTCGCGATTTTATTGGTACCGATTATTTTTTTGGGAGTTTTTAAATGCTATTCTGTCTGAACATATTAAAGATCTTTTTTTTGAGATGTAAGTGGTGTAACACACATGACTTTGCCTTATATTTTTTATGATTTTCAGAAAAAAACGGTAAAAGTAGCTTTAAGAGATACAAAAGAATACAGATTGCAAGATTCAAGTTGTTAGACTTAGGTTATAAAGCCGTATTTTCACATGTTTGACATCTTATATGTTATGGCTGAAAAATACCTGAGTTTACTGTGAGTTCATATGAGAAACTCAGATAGCCTTTTTCATATTTATAAAAATTTGTTTTTTAACTTCTGTTATGAGAAATTAATGTGAGATATCAGACAACTGAAAATATAGCTTTCGAGTTATTTAAATGATTAAGGCTTCTGGATGATAATAAATCCGCTAAATAGTTAAGAAACTTTTTTAAACCCCAAACAACTGAACTGTGTTACAATTTTATAGATAGCAGTTAGTGAAGAATATAAAAGAGTTTATGAGGAAAGATTGAAACTATTTTACCGAGTCTGAATAGTAGGGTTGTCGCTATAACTATATCGAATACTTGTTTACTATATTTTTGGTGTGCATTTTTGTTAGTTTCGTCCACAAAAAGGGAGGTTTTCTGAAGGAATTCTCTTGGATATTACAAGTATTACTGACATTATTAATATCCAAGACAATGACCTTAGGAAACCTTCCTTTTTGTCCAAAAATCAAAAAAATGTATTCATAAAAATATCGTCAAAAGTTATGACAACCCTACTGAAGAGTTAATAAACCCGCAACATGCCCAATTAGGACCATAACTAGTAAATATGCAAACAAACAGACAGCACCTTCACCAAAAGTTCGTGTGAGCAATTTTTAAATTTTAAAACATTACAAATGTCGAAACGCGTAGGAGAAAAATGGGAATGAAATAATGTTTTTATTCTCATGAACCACAACGGCCAAAGCAACCCACACAAGGAAACTCAACAATTATAACAGAAATCGACCAATCATAAACCAAAAGATCTTAGATTTTTAATTATGTTTTCCTAGGAAGAGTCTTTCTTGGTATTGCATTTTCGGCCCTTTATCCAAGCCATGCTCGAATCAGCTTAAGCCCATAGCTACAAATTTAAAGCATTTATGAATCTAATTTTTCCGCTATTCACACCGATACGAGCCGAGCGCATGCCGAGGTTACTGTCGCAAAGATGTAGGACAGAGCTGCTCTCTGTCGCTTTGTTTTCACACACCAATACACTCTAATTTTTTGGTCTCTCTATTCTTAACAAAACCTGATTTAAAATATTAATGTGCATATACAAAATTATATAAAGTCGAATAAGTTGGGGTTATCTCAGAAGATATTGTAAGCACCAAGGAAAAAATCCTGGAAAAGCACCTACAAAATGTTTTTGCAATCCTTTCATAGTATATCTCTTGCTTAAGGACAACTTCCAAGAAAAGAATGCATTAAGAATTAGAAATGAGTAGACGATTACAGTAGATGAAAAAAATAGAGGTGCTGTTGAAACCCTATCCTTCAAAAGGTACTTAGAAAACTCTACATACCATTTAAGCGATAAGAGAAAAGATTTTATTTACTGACGACAGCTTTACAAACTTCGAATTGATAATCTTCCAATTACACTAGTTCACAGCTAAACGTCCTCCTCTTCCGAAAGCCTTTATTAATAAGTAAATATGACTTTTGAGGTAAACGCAAAAGAATGCCAGATTTCCCATGTATACTTGGCCCAGTCCCGGCAACAACAGGTGCCAAACAATTTTTCGATTGATGATGGGAAAGTGCGTTGTTGGCTGAATGCCCATCCGACACCAAGTCTTTCTCTTTTTTTTTTTATTATTGACAACATTGATAAAAGCCTCAACTCAACTGACACTCAACGAGGTTGGCTCAACTGCTTGCTGCACACATCACCAAACGCGGTCACATGGAAGTAGGCCAAGTTCTCAACACACTCACACAACGTCGCCAATGGCGATTGGAGCATGTCAAAGATGCTGATGCAACGCCATGCAAATCCCGTCCAGTGATAGTCTATGTGGGTCAAGCTAAGCCGGATATTAATTTGGGTGGCGTTTGGCAGTTGGCACCCCCTTTTTGCCTGCCTCAGTCGCGGCACCGGAGCCAGCCCGATCCCGGCCTGCTCTTTCAGCTTAAGTGCAGTTGGCGCTTTAAGTGTTTGGGGAACTGTGGAGCCGGTAAACTGGCTGGGCCAATTCAAACCAGTTTAAAAGCTGGCCATTGGTTGCATCTTGCTAACGTTCTCGCTACATCTATTCGTGGACTCGCTAGCATTTTTCTATCACACTCAATTGTCACTGGGCTGTCAGTAAATGAGTTTTTGCGGTCAGCGTTGGTGTAAATTGTCGTTGTAAGTGCGCTCAGTCGAGAAGGCGGTTGGGAAAAGAATTTCAAGCATTTTGAATAGATAACCGCTAATCGATAAATGCTTTAAGAATACTGCGAAACTCAGAAATTCTGGAAAAGATTCGGTTCCTAATTTCAGAGGCAAACCTACGATTTTAGATCTTAACACAAGTGAGAAAGTCACTTAAGGGCCACAAAGCCAAGCTTCTGACTGTCTTTAGGCCTGTGTACTTCTAAGTTTTGCACAAGAGAAAGGGACTTACAGTTTAACGCCGAATCCGAACGGCAAAGTTTGAAAAGCTTTTTTAGGGTTAGTTACTTCACAGCTGGCGCCAATAGCTAGTGAAGGTGACCGGTTGAGTAAAAGTGGTTGCATTTCGCGCATCAAAGCAGGCAAGTCAACGTCGGTTTGCTACCGAGCTTCACTATTAAAGAGCCATGACATTTATGTTTCACTTTTCGGTTATTTGTAGCTAGATTGATTTTTAATGCTCCATAATTTTGATTGTCTGTAAATTTAGTGAACAATTAAGTGTTTGTACCTTGTTGCTATTAGACTATCATAGTTACTTAAGAAATCGTTAACACTAATTTCCTCGAAAAACAAACAAATACTGTTTAAGTCAATTAATTCAGAGCTGAACCGTTAGTGCCACTTTCTGGCTGAAAAAAAAACTCACCTTGCCGACACACACGGTTTTTGCGAAATTTGCATCGATTTTCTCCATTTAACCCTGCATCTTTCCCCTTGCTCCAAATGCTCCACATTTTCCTCTTTCATTTTTTTCCCTGTTTATTTGTTTAAACTCTAATTGCCAACGGTTTTAATGTGGGGCAAAGCCCACAACAACAGTTGACCTAACCCAAAAATGCTCATTATGTTCTTGTGTGTGTGTGTGTTGGTGTGCACTTCTCTTGCCCCTCGCCTCAATTCTACGTGCACTGTCAAAAGGTTTTTTTTTGTCGCTTGAGAACTTTTCATTTTCATTTCTTTTGCAACGAACGACAACATTTTGTTGTTTATTATGCGCATCCGTTGTTGGCACGACCTAAGACAATCTGGCCCACAGACCTGTGTACCAATTTCGCTTTGGCGGCGGCTTCTCATTCACATGCCACTCACGGCCAGAGGAGAGAGAGAGAAGACTTCTTGGGCATGGACAGAGCCTCAAAAGATCGTGGCTGCAAGACCAATGGCATGTCATGAATTTGACTGCTTCTGAAATGGAAGCGCACAGTGGCTGCTGCCAAATTCACTTCAAATAAAACTAGAACATTGCGAGAAAATCGTCGCACAAAAGATTTTCCAAGTGGATTTTTGTATTTTTCGGCACCTCTTGCACCACAGTGGCCCAGACACTGGTGCCGATTGTCATATGCCAAATCCTCCCATTTGAAAATTTATTTAGCACTTGGACCCTTGTTGTTACTTTGTATTGTTGTTGTTGGCTCCGCGTACATGTTCCAAATGTCAGTTTTTTCTGTTTTTTTTTTTCCGACGATTCGTGCAAACGTGCTCGACATGCAGAGAATTCAATAAATAAAATGATTTCGGTGAAAGCGAACAGCCAGGCTGGCGATTGTAGAACTAACGAACTTCCACACGGAGAAGAAGTCGTGTTGCTGCTAATGGCAATAAGCCACCCTGCCTAACCCCCTTCGATCCACTCCCTTGCTCTCGTCATTTTCCCATGGTTTTTTTTTTGTTATTCTTCAGCACGCCTGCCTGTCCGCGCCATAAATCAATCAAGACGCCTAGAGGGGCAGCTGCAGAAGAGGGAGAGAAACTGAAACTGCTAAGCTGCTCAATTAATTAATAAATGAAAGCAAAAGCAAAGGCAAAACTCAAATGAAATGGAAATTTGTAAGAAATATTTTTGGGAATTTACCGTTTGTTGTGATTTGCTTTCGGTTTGAAGAGAGAATCTGAAAAGAAAGTAATAAGACGATCAATTACAATTATTTGAAAAAAAAGTTCGTTGCTTAAGTCTTTCGTTTTGTGTGTGCAAATTTTTCACTTTAATAGGGTCATAAAAACTGAACAGAAAGTACATACTGATAAAAAGAAACTTAACAAATTGGCGCAATAAAGAGAGGCAATGCCCGCATCTCGACAATGCCTATGAACAACAAAACGTAACAAAAAAAAAAAAAAAAAAAACTGTCGCATCGGTGTCGGGGTAAATTACCGTTACTTAATGACACACGACACGTACCCAGGCAGAAGTAGAAGCTGGCTTAAAAACGTGTTGGAGACTGTAACCAGTAGATAAGCGAACAGAAGGCAGCTGGGAGGGGGCCGCAGAAATTAGCGAAGAATTAAGCAAACGCCAGTAGAGGTCAGTAAAGCGTAGTGAAAGTTGGATTGGAACAAAATAAATAATTTCAGCAATTTATTTTTTGTATTTAAAATATTTTGTTGTTATATATTGGATAATTGGACTAGCTTGATTTGAGACCAAGAATGTACTAGGATTTGACAGAAATGCCAGAGACACTTCTTGTTTGAAGTCCTGAACCTAGAACTAGAATTAGAGATATCTGAAAGCAGTACATCCCTGGAAGAGTGCAGTCTCTGCCGGCTACTCCTTCAAAATCAGGAACTCTACTGGAATTAAGTTAGCGAAACTAAAGAGGTAACTTCACCAGCTCGATGTACAGCTGATAAATCATTCCTACGGAGGCAGCTGAATAAGTCACTGACATTCTGTCAACTATCATCTGTTTATAGAGCAAACGGCTTGATTTACCCTTTCAGCCCCAACGTTGCCCACAGGCAACATCGTCTCGAATTCGCGATTTGTTCTTGACATTGTCTACTCGACTGATCAGTTTTGTGAAATTTAATGTATACACAATTTAGTCAGCTTCTATGAGCTATATATAACGCTGCATTCTTAATACAAAATCAACAACTTTCTCATACTATTGTTAAACTCCAAACGGAAAATTGCTATAAAATTTAGAAAATCTCCTTCAATATTTGTCAGATGGTTGTACGACAGGGGTCGGCAAAAAACACATTCACATTTTGGCCTTGTGAGTGTGTGTGTGTAGCCACTGACGCAAGGTTTATTTTGCTCGATGGCATTGTTGGCGCAAGTAGCGCAGTGACAAGTTTATACTCTCGGTGTGTCCACTGCTCTGCTGCTGAGAGCTTTTGTATGCTACGCGCCTCTACCTCTACCTCATATCGAAACTTTTACCACACAAATACTAACGGTTGGTACAAAAATACTTGATCGATGCAAAAAACTTGTGTTTCAACTGCCGAAATACTAAATAATAGACCATTTCGAATTATTTTAAGATTTTTTGACAATCCACTTAGGTCGTAGTAGCCGGTTAACTTTTTAAAACAAGAATTTGCTTACTTGAAATAAGTATAAAATATTCTTTGTCTAATAAATTTTAAAGTACATAAAATAAGTACAAAATATTTTTGTTCATCAGACTATTAAATTCTTCAGCTCTTTTCAAGCTGTTCTTGAAGCGATTTCTTCATAAAGCCCCATACGGACATCAGAAGTAACGAGAAGTTTCATACAAATATTGAGGGAAGAAGAAGCATGTACGGAGGTGCGAAGTTGAATGTTACATTTAACAGACAATGTTGCACTTAACAGCACATTTGTGGAGACTTTGTAAATTGGCTGTGGGCCTTATTATGCTTTGAGCAGCAGGCGCAGCATTGAGAATGCACCATGTAACTTCACTCTGCTTCTACCTGCACCGACCAGCTGAAGTGCTTTCAGCTAAAGTGATTTGAAAAAATACATATAAAAAACATGTCAGAAAAACAAGAGCGAAATAGTTGTTTTGAATTATGTTACCATGACGAAAAAATGTCTTTAATTTTGGCGGTGAAAAAGCGGAATGTCATTTGGGATCTTTTGCACCCCAAGCATTCGGACTTAAGTTTTGTGAACAAGGCTTGAGGAGAAGTGGCCGAGCTTCTACAAAAAATCAACTTGGCATCAAAACAAAATACAGATGATCGAGCAGTGTGACCTACCGCCAATTAAGTTAAACATACCAAATACTGAAATTTTTTGCGTAATTTTTTTTAAAGTCTGGTAACACTGCTCTCTCGTTCCACGGCGACGAAACATAGGTGGAAGTTAGCTAAATTACGTACTTCGGATGTCCGTATGGGCCTTCAGGAACGTGTTGGTCCGTGTTTGCTAACGAAAGCTTTTTTCGATTTCATTTTGAAGCATTTTCAAAATTACTTGCGAAGTTGGCGTTAAGTTTTATTTCACCCTTTCTGAAAATACGATTTAGCGAAACAAAAGAAACCAACTAAACAACACTACAGCGGATCAATCGGAATAAAGCAACGAATAAGCGCATAAAGCAGGGGTGCCCATGCCCATGCCGTAAGCCACGCATTCGTTGTTGTTTGATGCAAAGGAATTGCTGGTGCGTATACGGCCGACGGGTGCCATAAGCCCATATAAAGCAACAAAAAATTATGTATGTCTCTCTTTTCTCTCTACTTTGTCTCTCGCAAACTCGAATGCAACAACAAAGTTGCTTAGCGAAAGCTTTTCGCTATTCACGGCGGCACTCACACATACATACAAATTTCTTGTAGTTGTTCTTGCTTGAAAATATATTTTGTGCATTTGTATATCATTCCACGCGGACGTAAGCTCATGCTGGGCACCCCTGGCATAAAGCTTTGTAAGCTTCAACTGCCTTGTTAGTCTCTACCCTAGAAACAAAAGCTTCCTGAGGAACTTTATGACGTATGTAGCGTAATTGAAAGCCAAGAACCAGTTTGGAATTTTTAGGACAGATTCGAGTTAAAATATTTTTTGGCAATGAAAGTCTAGTCGAATGTCAATAATATTAAAGGTCGTTTTTGGAGTTGAGAATGTTTCATACTTATTTTAAGTACACCCACAAAAATATACCTGAGAATTTTGAATGGGATGCGAACCATTCGGTTTAATTTCCTGGTTTATGGATTTTCAAATTGTTAATGGGAAAATCGCCAAAGGAAAATCTGATTCATTTGCAACATATAATCGCAGGCGATTGTCCCGTTTCGCCAACTGAAACCAAATGGCGTTCGCTTCGCATAAATTGTTTAGCTACTAACCATCGTCCCGGCCCTCTCCAACTGGCCACTTTGCAACTCTTTATAATAAACCAAACAGCAAAAACAACAACAAGTTAGAGGAAAAATGTTATGCATGGCAATTTTCCATTTTGAAGCCTCTGTGTGTTGTTGTGTTTAATGTCATGTATTTACCTCGACGGAGAGCTGGCAAATCTTCCCAGCTGCAGAATCATCTTCCGCCTGCCGCCTGCCTGTTATGGCCATTGTTTGTCCACCATTCGGCTGCGGCGGCTGCGGTGGGCGCAAGCCAAAAAGTGAAATATTTCAAACACCAAGTCGTGGCCGCCTCAATGGTACTTACTTTACAACTATCTAAGGCTGGGGAGACTTGGCCCTGGTGTTGCAGTGTCATCTTTGCATGAGTAAACAGAGCAACACAAACACGTGGCCCCAGCACTCTGGGGCGTGGACAGGGATTTGCATTTGGGCCCTAACGGCCAGACAACTCCCCACAATTGTTATTTGGTTTCATTCTTTCATATGCAAATCTCGCACTGGCAGATGCATGATTCCAGCGGGCAACAGCGGATATGGATATGGCCATTTGTAGTCAGGGCTGTGGTTTAGATAAGGCTCCAAAACGCTCCAAGTCCATCCAATTAGGTATGGTAAGCGCACAAGTTTCCTGCAGGTAATTGGAGGGTTAGGATTTCCAGATATCTTTTGGATAGATAACTTAAGGGGTTATGCTCGAAGGGATAGGGGCTTCTGCTAGAAGTTGTTTGACCCTAAGCCCTCCCCATTCCCAGCGCACCATATATAGCCCGGCTAGTGTCTTGTTTCTGGGCGGAGGAGCACGCAATTCGATATCTCGACGCGCCAAAATGGTTAACCATTAAACTCGGCCAGCGACGACATTACAACCAAATGGCTGACATGCCCGACATTGATAATGTTCCTCCACGTTCGCCAAGTGGCTGGCGATTTCTTCGTTCTAATTGTTGGTGCTCCGCGCGGGCTTTGCGTGTGTGGAGCCAAAACTTGGACTCTGGTTTTGGGATTCTGGGTACTCGGGGTGTTTAACTGCGATTTGAGTCACGTTTCATTACTCGTGATGCCAGACAGTAATCACTTGATTTTCTGGTGTTTGGCTGGACGCGGCCTTAATGTCACAGACCACAACACGAAACCAAACGTCGAGCGGAACGAGGGAGCAGAGCGTTGGAGAGGAGTTCCAAGTTCTTAAGGTGCTACCAAAAGCGGCAGCTCGCAAAACGAAAAACACAAATCTTGTTAGGCAGCCAGCAACAGCAACAGCAACGGCAACAGCAGCTGCAACAGGGATCTGGATAGGGTCATAACCAGGGAGAGGAATGCAATTGGGTTGGCCGGCCAAGTTTTCGCCTTCTAATTTGGTTTTTATGCTTTGATCTCGTGACGCTTGTCATTGCGGTCGCAAACGACCGCCGAGTTGATCTTCATTTGCGCCAGCGCAGCAGGGCGGCCAGCCAGCCAGCTAGGCAGGCAAATTGCCAGCGACGCCATCAGCGCCATCAGCTGCCCAGCCCCAATGCCAAGATAATCAATTAACCTTGCTCCAACGGGCGGTCGCCGTTTGCTCGGACATGATTGTGGTTATTTTTTTTTTTTAGCGAATTTTCAATTTTCAGCGCGGTTAGCCTCGTAATTTCATACAAAATGATTCACATTTTTCCTCTGCCCTAAGATTAGAAATCTGCCAACGAGCATTTCGAAAATTTCACCTAAGCTTTGGTCACTAATGGCCTGCCAATTGTACTGTTGATGGTAACGGAGAAGATACGCTTGCATTTGATTCCATGGGAAAATGGGAGATGACTTAACTTTGATTTAAAAATCTGCTAGAACTTGTTAGGAATTTCAATTAGACGCAAATCCCTTTAGCAGTTTGTTGCTCTAAGACTACTCGAAAATGGCTGTTAGCCTGTTTATAAGAAAAAATGTTGTGATATATGCCCTTAAAAGTATGCAAGCTTTATTTCATTTGGTAATTATTCATTTGATCAAGCAAAATGCTTTGCTTGCATTTTTTCCCCTCCACAACTCATTCCTACAAGCATGAGGAACTTCATGAAGGAAACTTCGTCTTGTAAATGAGGACCAAGTCTCTGAGAATAGACCGCCTACAGAGCAAAGAGTTTACATAGACCTTCGATTGACTCAAAATAATTGGAGATAAGATTTCCTGATTTATGAAAGTCCATCCAGAAGGTCGGAAAATTAGGAACGGGATATCTGATTGATCGGAAATTAATTACTTGCTTGTGTATGGACGGCAGTATACGCTAGTGACGCCAGCTAAAGCTGATCGATCGATTTCCATAACCAAGTTATCAGACCTGTTTCGGTTTTTACTTTCGACATGATTTATAAAGTTGTCATAGTATTAGTTAAATTCAAGAGTATACTTTACAGGGTATACAATACAGACATGTTAAACCAAAACCATAGAATCATACGTGTGTCTTTGCTTTAGTCTAACTCAGAAAACGTCATGAAGTTGGCTTCATCGTGCAAGTCTCGACTTACTAATAATTAGATGAACTCAAAATCAAAGTAGAAATTAAAGATTTGATAAAAAGGCCCCAAAGGGCGCTCATGTGGGCGTGTACATGGGTGTGTGTGTGTACGTATGTGTATGTGAGTGTGTGTTTGTATGTGTGTCTGAATTGTACAGGGTGTTTCGGAGTCGGGCCACTCGACTGTAACGCGCTTACTTGTTTTTTTTTTTTTTTTGGTTATTTGGGCTTAAAGTTGCATTGCCAATTTTTACATTTTTTGGACAAGTTTTGTGGAGAACCCACATATTTGATCGAACGTTTTATGAAATCGTTGTATAGAACAAGTTCTTAGTTTTAAAAAAAACGTATCCCAAACAATTCTACAATTTTTTAAGCAAAGATATTCCATTTTGAATACATGTTTTGGAAATAACAAAAGTGTCTACTGCTCAAAGGTATATAATGGGTAACAAAACAGAATAGAGCTGACAAACTATCGATAGTAGCTCCATTCGATACTCTTAATTGTATCGTAAAAATATTTCGTACTTTTAATAGGCTAATTTTAAAATTAAACATATTATTCCTATACTTCTAAATCTAACAAAAAAATGAGCTAAAAACAACATTAGAATGATTTTTGATCCATACGAATGTAATATATATCTTTTAACTCAAATATTTCTAGTAAATGGATTACTTCGTAGCCTAACAAAAGATTAATTTACAAACTAACCACAACAACTTAATAAGAGATCTTTGATTGGTTTTAGGTAAAGTCCAAGCTAAGTTTTTGCTTCACTCATGATATTTTTTGTACGAACAAATTGAATTAAATGTAACTAATCTGGCTCTTGAAGTAACAGATTGTGTAAAGGCCATAAACAATGAATGGAAAAACACATGCTATATATTTTTTTTCGCTTTGATAAATATGAAATCGATTGTGAAACGGATCTTTTAATTTTTAACAGAAAACACGACACAAAAAACAATAAAAAAAAGGTAAATATTTTGTTTTTCAAATTGCTAAATTTATCCGCCCTATTACTTCATGGAATTTTTAGGGATCCTCAGGTATTTGTCTTAAACATTTTTCAGACTAGCTTTATTGTGCTATATTTTATTCAAAACATAGGAATTTCTTCAATCATTGTCCTCAATATCCATTCAATTCCCTTCCCATAACTATTGGGGATCTAGTTAGAGTCAATAGTTCTTTTTTTATTTCTTTCCCCCTTTTATTTTAATCTTATATAGCCTTGAAGCAGTATTATTTGATTAGTTTTCATTGCAACCCCACAGCAAATAGAATAATTATTTATTTTATAAGTACAATTGGCTTGAAATGAGAAAAGAAAATAATAAAACTTGAACTGAGAGCTAGCTTGGAGACTAGATTTAGGAATGAAGTTTGTGGTACTTAATAGTAAATTAAATAAAGCAAAAAAATAAAAATTTGGGATCTATATCCTCTCAAGAATGTTACATTTAAAATGGCGTCTGCTCCAATATTAATGCAAGTAAGGTGAAACTCGTACAAATGCTTAAAACTAACGATAGTAACCCACAAAAGGTACAAATCCGATATATCAATATCAGAGATGAAAACTGTAACAAAAACACTTTAAAATTTGTAACCGAAATCTTAACCTAACGGTTACCTAAATAAATTGTTTTCTTATAACCAAAAAAATATGGTTATTTCGTTAACTTACAATGAAATATTATTTCAAGACTGGCATAACTGAAAAAATTCGATGTGGTGAAAAACGCCTTTAAAGTTCTCAATTGAGAAATTATCTTTTTTTGTTTTGTGTTAATCTAGTAAGAACACTATTATATACTCTGTACCTAGAGTAGGAGCTGAATGCAGTGCTGCTGCTGCGCTCATCTCTAAGTTTCTCTCTCTCTCTCTCCCCCTCTCTCTCTCTTTCTCTAAGATTGTGCGGCGTTGGTTGTGAAAGGGTGGTGAGGGGGAGTGATTCACTTATTTGCTTATAACTTGAGAAAACTGTGGGAGATTTAACGTTTTTTCCAAATAGCGGGGGCGGGAGGGGCGTGGCAAAAATTGAAAATAAACTTGATCTGCCTGCAGCTATAACCTCTATCTCTTACCATCTCTGAGATCTGTTTGTTCATACGGACAGACGGACGGACAGACTCCTGGACAACATGAAGATGAACCTGGAAAATGAAATAGCGACATATTCGGGGGTGTCACAGAAATCTCAAGAGATTTTGACCTCGGTTGGTTTGCAAATCACTCAAAAAATCCGTCGGTGTCACAGAACTTCAAGAGATTTCATTTTCTTATTTGAAAATCTAGTTAGAACAGAAACTGTTACAATTAAAGTTCCATCGCTAAAAACAGGGCTGCATCTCTCGAAAAAAAATTTCCCTAATTTTAGTTATGGGTTAATTTGATGTTCAACTGAAATTTTTTGATTGTGATAAATGTTTTATGGTGCATTTTTTAAATTATAGTTCAAATTTAATTCATATTCTTTATAAATAAAATTACAAATTTAAATATTTGTTTGCACCAAACAAGAGGTATAACTTGCCAGCCCTTAATGGCTGGCTACAGAGATGGCGCTACAATCGCTAAACGGCGCCACTGATGTGGTTGGTTTAGATTAACATGAAAGACTTTGGTTGTTTTTCCTAATAATTATTGAAACGCAAATTTCAATGTTTAAACTAATTTAATAATTTATCCTTTTATGCAACATATCCAGAAAAATAATTTTGTTTACAGTTCCAAAATAAGTTTTTCTTGTCAAAATTGTGAATTTAGCTAAATCTCCTAACAAAACACGAGAGATTTGAAACCAACCGAAAGAGATTTCTGTGACACCGAGAATTGGTTTTGGGTTGGAATTTTGTTGGATGAGATTTCTGTGACACCTCCGATTCTCATCTCACATAGAAAGTTTAAAAGATATCAATATGAAAAATTTACACAAAATGAAACACGATACAGCAAATATTTTTGCATCAAAAAGTTAAAAATCATATTTTTAGAGTTATGCCAGTCTTGCAGTAATTCAGAGATAAATATTTTTATTCACTAAAATTGGCTGCCCACAAATGAAATCTTATCTCCTTATTTTTGCGTATATTTAGTATAATACATAGCCAATTTGTTTGTGTGAAAACGTAAGTATTCACACTTTTTGGTTGTTGTTGTGAATAGAAAAAACAACCTTCAAACTGTTTCTGCCACGCGTCAGCTAGGCGCCGTTAACTTGACAAGTTGTGCTGTGATCTTGACAGTGGATGGAAGTAAGGAATGAACAATTTTTATTCGCGGTTTGACACGTGATACTATTTGCTTGTGAACACTACTGTTGCCCTAACATTTTTTAAGTGTACGTTGCCTAGATCAATAACAAGCATTCTCCGGGCATTGTTTTCTTAAACCCTTAGCCGGAAATTAAAGCTAACTCTGTAGCACAACACCGACTAGTAATCAGAAAAAGTCGACAAGCTGTAGATCAGATTTTCGATTAATAAATCTTTTTTGTTGAACCAAACCGAAAATTTAGGTTCGGAACAGGTTCCAATTCAGCTAATATTAAAAAAATGGTTCGGTTTAAGGTTTGTTTCACAGTTAAATAAAAGCTGGAATTCCGGACTCGAACCGGATTGCAGCCCTGTTAATAATATTTCGTGTTTTCAGAAGTTAGATGTGCTGCCCTTGAGTTAGACGACTTTGCAGTTTTAAAAAAGGCTGGATTCGTCAGCGCTATATTTCTGTAAAAGAAATTTGAATTTAGTACATTTAGGGCCGATTTAGCTAGTTTACGTATGTGAAATCGGCCCCTACTGAATACATGTAATTCCAAATGGGACCCCTTTGTCTGCATGATTCGTCAAAGTGATACTTTACGCCAATAACCTTAACTGTAACCGAAACTCAAAACAGAATAAGGTTAAAAACCGTAATCCGTATTGTAGCCTATGGGCTACGTGGGATATGTCCACAACCGTCACATACGGGGGTGCCACAGAAACCTTTTCCAACCAAATTCCAACCGAATTCCAATTCTTAGGTGCCACAGAAATTTCTTTTGGTTGGTTTGAAACCTCTAATGTTTTGTTAGGAGATTTTGCAAAGCTCTTTTCTCACTAGCGCCTTTTGTCGAAGTGGCGCCCTCTAGATGAGAGCTAGCGGATTAAGGGATGGAAACTAATGCCTCATGCTTGGCGCCACAAATTTTTAAATTTTGCATTATATTGGTGGAAAATGCGACTTAAAAATTGAATTATTATTTAAAAATGCATTATAAAACATATAACACAATCAAAAATTTCCGTCAATCATTAAATTAACCCACATCCAAAATAAGGGAAATTTTTTGGCGAGAGATTCAGCCCTGTTTTTAGAGATGGAACATCTGGTGCTCCAACTAGATTTTTTAATTAGAAAATGAAATCTCTAGAAGTTCTGTTGCACCAACGAATTTTTCGAGAGATTTACAAACCAACCGTCGGCAAAATCTCTAGAGATTTCTGTGGCACTCCCGATAACCATATCAGGAAAAAAAGCGATCCGCCAAAACAGCAACCGTTATTCCTTTCGGTCTTAATATCTGATTGATATATTAAAAAATCGTAGAACTTTTTAGGATAGTTAATATTAAAGTAACAATATTTTACTTAAGGATGATTTCAAGTTATAACAATAACCAAAACAAAAGTTTAGGTTCCCCACAAAATGCTTTTAGGCATTTTATTTAACTTAAGAATCAAATTACCAAAAGTCCAAACGAGATGGACCTTTTACGAAAACAGATTCCAGATCGGCAGATCGCCTCAACCCCTTCAATAAACTGAAAAAGTTTAATTAGGTTGCCTTCTATTCTAAACAATCCATTCTAAAACAATTTCCAAAAAAACGAAAAGATGTACAACCCAGGGACCGTAACAGTTACAATTTTTATTTTAAAATACATTAACTGTTGTTTAGTAAGTTTTATTTAAAAAGTCCAGACATAACAAAGATTCTTTGAAATTTTTTTCTCTGAAATTACTCTATGTTAGAATCAGACTTTCTAATATTTAGATGTCGACCTGGTGTATTTTGCGCAATAAATTTCACTATTAAAATTTAAGTTGGACATAACTTGTTTCGATAGCTTGTGGTGGCATTAAAAAATAGATTTAAAGCTTTTTTTAATCAGCACTTTCCCTTTGCTTAGTCTTCTTTTGGTGAGTATGACAGTAGGTCCATGGAGTACATAAAAAAAAGTGTATTGAAATTGTATCCATGTATAAATCATGGATCATCGTCAAAAACGATGGCTTAACTAGGAGCGAAATCTATGTTGAGATAACATTACCTTATCTGGTGTCTGCCAAGTTCGCAGCATAGTTTTTTAACAATTCTTCAATATGCTTTTCTTCTGTTTGAAAGTGTTCTTCTTCTGTCTGGCTGAGTACTTGGCGAAACTTTTCAGCCCGGCCTTGTCTAGTCAAAATTTTGAATGATAAATTTCTCCAAGCCTAACCAAGATTTCATTCGAAATGTAATGATAAATGACTTCAATTTTTACATGGAGGGCGTGGCCGACTGGTGGGATTTACTTGCGTGTGACATTTGACTTTAGAGTGAAAGACCGAGCAGAGAATCTTTGCATCTTCATTTGATGGTATTTTGTTTATTTTTTTTTGTGGCACGTACAAAAGATTTTTTTTTTTCAATTTTGTTGTTTTTTTTTTTTTTTGGGAGACCAAAGAAAGAAAGGCCATGGCAGCTGGTTGCATCCATGGCGTCCACTGCTAAGTAGGTTAATTTTGACCGGTTTGGCTATGCCGCGACCGAAGAAGAAGGAGGAGATGTTGGAGGTGGAGGCAACGAACAAGCAACAAGCAGCAGGCAACGGCATTTGGGTAACTTCTTCTTCTTCTCCTCCTGCTGCTGCTGCTGGTGCTGTTGTTACTGCTGATTGACTTGACTTGGCATTGCCTTATTAACCAGCAAAAGTTTCATTTCGGTTTAATGAAGCAACAAGGCACAGCACAACATGTCGCCGGCTGTTGCTGAGGCTCCAGCTCCAATGTGCCTTTAGCTAACGATGCAAATGCCAAAGCGGCACATGTTGCTGTTGACATTGAATATCCAACTATCATGTTAGTCAATCTCTGGTCCTGCCACTATGCTAATGTTAATTGAAGTTCCTTCTCTCGCTCACTTCAAAATGGCTGACAATTGAGACATCAATATGAGGCATTTGAATTTATAATGGCCTTAGGAATGAAAATGGTTTCGAACTCCTTGCATTGCCTGCTTCGGGGCGCACGCAACAAATTTTGGCCTTGTTCAATTTCCATTCCAATTTCCCCTTTCATACAAATCTCTGCCACTCCGGTTATGCGATTTTCTAGGCTACTCATATAAAATGTAATAGTGATAGCCGCCTTCTCTGTACGCTCGATTTCCGTTTTTGGAAAGCCAAAGAAATTACCTCTCTTCTTTTCTAGTTTGCTTCTTGTGCGACAATGAGTGCGTCCGTACGATGATGGTCATGAAGCGTGGAAATGGAGCGCAGCTGCATATGTCGCCATGAAATAATGCTAGAAATTTGATACAATTTTCAAATTGCTTTTGCCCACGGCAAGGAAATGGTCTGTAATTCCAATTCGCTCTCCGTTTATGGATTTGCCTATGGGCCCACAAGTGAGTGTGTGTGCCGCTTGCAAAAAGTGCTAACTCATAACCTGGCAAACACTTTGGCTTCCCCCAAAGAGGACCAACACCACCACATCACACTTACTACACCCCAAGCGACGGCGAAAACTAAATGCGCTTTGTTGATTTATGAACATCGGATCACTCAATAAGCAGCCGCTTCTTCTTCACCTTTTTGCCCGCAATTTACAACACTTTGAGAGGAACATGCTCATGTTTAGATGGATGAGATGCTTGAATGGTATTTACATACGTATCAACTTCAGTTAGCAGACCTTAACCCATAAACGGTGCTGTCTCGAAAATCTCTTCAAATTTGTAGCTGACCTCTTTTGAAGCTTGTCTATAGATATTGCAAGGTCAAATGCGGGAAAAGTGAGCAGGATACAGTGAGAAATGAGCATCAAACACACATTTTTAATCAGCGGCTTAGCACACATCAAATACAGAAAAAAATGATGCAGAACCTGTCTTGGTTTCTGCACAACCGAACTTGTCACTGTAATCGCGTTCACTGTTAAGTGGTTCTGGCTGAGCAAACAGCACTGATCTGTAACCGATTAATACTCAAACAGTGTGTGGCTTTCAAAGAGCATGAACGGGAAGGTATGTATATGTGTTCTTTTAATTGTTGTTTTGTAGACACGAGCGTGAGCGGAGAGGTGCACAAGTGTTGAAAAATAACACTAAAAACAGTTTCTCAGCTTTCATGGCCAAAGAGAATCAGAACTAACAGTTAAAGTTTTTTTTTGCAGACAGCACGAAAGTGTTGAGCGATTGTTGCGGCCCCTAAATCAAAATCATTAAGGTTTGATCTAAACATCGATGACTTTATAAGTGAAGTCTGTTTCAAATCGCTTTACATGTGTCATCTGATCTCGTAACCGAGAATATTTGAGTCACTTCACATATAACGGCAAACAGTTTTAATTTGAAAAGCAAGAGTGCAAAGATTTCTGGGACACAAACGAATAAACATACATGTTTTAAGTTAGCTATAGTACACTGTACTTTAGCTCCACAGACCCATTTTGGAAAGGTGAGATAATGGAAGAATATTAATATTATAGATAAGATGTTATGATTTTTTTCAAAGCTTCGGTAATTGCGGACAGCTTGGAAAAGATTTTGTAATACAGGGTGGTCCATCTAGTGTTTGGAATTTGAACTATTCATAATTTGACTTTAAAAACGTCCAAATTCATACTAAAAACTTTGACACTTACAAAATGGGTCCCTTTTCGCTTGAAGAAAGTTGGGAAATATTAAAAACATATTTCCAAAGTGGTGAGTCCTCGACTCTAACTGTGCGAAATTTGAAAAATAAAAACATTTAACAAAAAACCAAATTTGTGGATCTATTCGTGAAGCGAGTTCGTGAAACTGGAATGTTGGTGGATAAACCAACCCGTGTACGTACTCGTCTGGTGCGCTCGACCGAAAACATTGCCAAGTCAGCCGTGTGGTCATTTGACCGAATTTGATTTTCATGAATAACCTTTGAAAATATAGGAAAATTAAATTCCATTTTTTAAATGGACCACCGTGTATTATAAGAATAATTAATTACGATTTTTTGTTTGGTTAGGAAAATCAGATTGATTTGATTAGCCTTTTGATTAGTAGGTTTAAACAATCTTTCCAAGATCAGGCTTAAGCTGTTATCCCCCCGTTTGTCTATGTCAGAAAACGACCGTCTCGCGCTACCAAATTGAATAGAGTTACCGTGGTGGTAAAAGGAGAGAAACGCATTTGTTTTTCCTCTCAGGTCTGTCTCGGGCCTTTATGTATGCATCGGTGGGTAAGCTTACAGAGTAGGCTCAGCCAACCATATGAACGTATGCGACAAACTATATGCGCTCTCTTGTTCTCTCTCACACTGACTCGCTCTCTGTTTATGCTAAACTCTGACGCTCTCTAGAGTCTGCAACCTTTTTAACTAACATTTTTACAGTTTGATCTTCGCATTTTATGACCGATTAACTGACTTGGGCCTGGTATGGGGTTGCTCTCAGATCAATTAGAGCTGTGTGTTTAACCACAGCCACTGAACACTGAACTCGATTGTAGCACACATTCGGTTGAGGGAAACCCGCGAGCTTATTGTTTTTTTTCGGTCAGTGACGTGAGCCGAGCAAACTGAACATTGGGTTGAGAGTTATTTACCAGCTATGGTTATTTCACATGTCTGAATATTCACACGAGTTTCTCATATGAAACGATTTAAATTAATTCGTAGTTTCCTCACTTTTTGGAGCTTCTATTCTAAGGCCCGTTTTCTCATGTTGCTGTTTTTGCAAATCTAGGTGGATTTGCTGCATTTGCTTTGCTCATGTTCAAGGTTAGCCATCTAGATGGATTTCGTTGCCATCTACTTCATCCTCATTCATTTGAAAACCATGTACATGCTAAACCAAATAATGTGTTTTTATGTATGCGCGCATATGGTCACACTGAAAATTATTTGCTGCTGCTAAAAACAGCTAAGTCTGAATTGATAAAAAGTAAACCCAAAATGAAAAATATTGGATGTGGCTTTTGTATGCAAGACACCTGCAGACATAGCCGAAGAAACAGATCCGCATTTTAATTCCCCTAGTTCATTGCTTAAGCTAAGTTCACAGAGGCAGATAATTTAGCCAAATTTTTATTAAAATAGAGATGATTTAAGATTTTACAGGATTTAAAACAAAAGCTGTAGTTTCATACGTAAATAATTTGATCAAATGTGTCCGGAAAATTTCACAATTTGGCCTATACGGCCAAATTTTCACAAAAAATTTTCGAAACCTGTATGAACTTAGCTTTAGACCTATTGCTTAATCTCCCATAATAGTATCAAGTCGTTCCAAAGGAAAACCCCTCTTCTCCTCTGTGATATGCATGCTTTATTTTTTAAAATTGGCGCGCAATTAATAAAACAATAATTCAGCGAGTGGCAAGGCGCTGCCAACTCATTATTAGTGCCTTTCCAGCCCTCCCGGTGTGACCGTGCCGCAAATGCCCAAATTCATAGTCCATCTACATGAGACAACCGATTGCACAAAATTCATCTAGTTGTGAAATAGGAACATGAGAAAACGGCCCTAAGTCTGTTTTATCCTCAATCCAAAATATTTTGTATTTGAATAACGAATGCACTCTTCTTAAATACATAAATCGATTCGAACTCGATTCTAGAATCTTGAGTACTTTATTTGAGTACATCCAAGAACAAAACATACTTGAAATTGTGATTACAAAATGATGGGGAAGATGGGGGTTGTGATTATAGTTTTGTTTTTCGAACATAACTTCGCCAAAAATTAATATTTTTTCATTCTGTAAATTTTGTATTACAGTTAAAAGATGCATGTAACTTTCCTCATCATTAGTTTTAAAATTTTGGGGTTCTTTCATTTCATATTGAAAAAAAGAGATTTTTGGACATTTTGAAAATTTGTGGGGGGTTGTGAGCCACCCATTTAAAAGTGTAAAATTCGTGAAAAAATTAAAAATTTTTCTTATATTCTGAATTATGAAATATCAATGAATAGTGAAAATGGATTGACGGCAGCCGGCTTGTTTTCTTTTATATACGAGCACGTTTTGCTGGTGGTTGTTCTTTTGTTTGCCTTTTTTAATATAATATTTTTTTAACTCTTTGGAGCGTTTTTCATCATTGCAACATTCCCTTTGGAAGTAAAAACCGACTTTTTGGCAAAGTGGCTCACAACACCCCAAATCTCACTTTTTTTGGGTGACGTAACATTACTAATACACATTTTTTTTTTCAAAAATTCATATTTCTATCAAAAAGGCAATTGACCAAGATATTTTCTTCATACTTACTTTTGGCATTATGTTGCTTGTCAAAAGTGAGGTAATAAGAAGAGAGACACTTGGCATAAAGTATAAGTTAAAATTTTTTTCACAACCCCCCGTGGCTTTTACTCCATTACTCTGCCAGTAGATTTTTACTAAGTATGGAGTAAGCGTGACTCTCTATCACTACCCCTTACATTGTCATCCATTTGTTTATTTCTGGGGGTCTAAACAAACCCCTGCTCACTTTGCTGGCCTTAGGTCTGAACTGTAGAAGAAGTGAACAGCAGATGAGAGAGCAAACAAAAGACTCCCAAAGACCGAACGTTAAGCCTGGTTTGGCATTTTACCTTAACTGGATAACTAGAGAGCTGACGACGCGGCTTGGCTAGCTTGGTTAACTGACTTTGGTTGCGTGTTATCTCCTCCAGGGTTGGCCAGTTGCCCCTTTAGCATAAAACATAAATAGCAACTGCATTCAAATGAGTCTGACAAACAAACTAAACCAAAGCGAAAATGTAAATGCCAAGTCGGGGATCTCTTGAATCTGCTTCAGCGTGGGCGCACCATAGAAGGAGTTTCGTTTTGGATGATGTCCTTTTTGGCCGACTTTGGCTTATGTTGCGGTTCTTGTTAAAAGGAAAATTCAATAATTGCAATTATTTCTCATATTTTACGAGCACATTTCAATAATGAAGCCCCCAGACATCCACATCGACAACGACGACGAAGACAGAGACGACGACGATGAGGACTGCCCACATCCATAATAGAGATAGAGAAGTTGCATTTGGGGCGTTTTTAATGAGACTCTCAACTGCCAGTCACTCAGTTAGCCCAGTCAAGCCCAAGTCCAGTCGAAGCTGCCAGGCCACTGGCAATTTGGTCTTTCATTTATGGTTAAATTGCTAAATTTGGCTTTGATTCGGTGTTGCTGTGGTCGCTGTTGTTGTTGTTGCTGTTGTTGTTATCGCTCTAACTTAGAATAGATTGATGGCAATGGCCAACTTTCTCGAATTTAGTCTTTGGCATTCCTTTGGCTAAACGCAACACTAATGTGTCGCTAATGGTGAACAAATTAACATTTTTGCGGTACAAAGCGCAGCTAAGGAGAAATTTTTCATTTGAGCATTTCCCATAATCAAACTAATGAAGAGTTTTTAATAGGTCACATTGCGATCCAACTTTGTGGCTGGGATACAAGATTCTAAGATTCAAACACTCACCTATACTTGGAAAAAGAAGTGAGTACAAACTACAGTTAAAGTCAAAATCCCACAAAATTCAAAATACAATTTTCTAAAAGTAAAACTATGATCCTACAAAATTTGATCAAAATAAAAGTCTAAGTTGCTATTTAGAAATTTTTAAAAAAGGAAAAATTTGGGGGAACTTAACTTTACATTGAGTTCGTTTCGAGCTTTTTGATTTAATAAAATTATACAACCCTTTGATGCTTCTATTTGTAAATTGTGATTTTCACATCGAGTTAGACACAATTTGGGATGCAACTTTTCAGCCCGCCTGCCTGCCTGCCTGCCCGACTGTCAACGAAAAATAGTGATGACAGACATTTCCATTGATTGACTGATGGGCCTTAAGTAACTAAAATTGCATAACATTCGCCTTTGTCTTTGTTTCGGTTTGGGGAATTTTTTTTGTTTTTGTTCAGCTCTTGCCTAGATCTGATGTTCAATGCTAATCGAATGTCTGTCAGTCAGCCAGACCAAGAGCAAGACCAAGACCAAGACCGAGTCGGAGTTATTGTTACGGTTATTGCAACGAAGATGGAGTTGGCAGTCAGTCGGCCAGTGGCATTTGGTGGAGGCTGCTTTCATAATGTAAGTAAACAAATGAAATGTGGCAGCGGCTTCTGTGCCCCATGATGATGCTGATGATGATTATGTAGGACTATATACCGGGAATGTGTAGAGAATTTATTGGTGGCTCTGCTTGTTGTGGCTTATCTCATTAGTTGAGAACATTGTGTGACAATTTGTTGTCCCCTACTTACAATGGGTTGGCTTTGTTCAGCCTCACCGCGGCTGCTCCGCCTCTGGACGCCGTTACTTTGTGCGACGGCCAGAACCTACATAGGTTTTTTTCCCTCTTGAAAATTGCCCATAAAGTACAAAAATGTATATGTACTCGTATGTAGCCGTTGGCAACACAACAACAACAACAACCATTGAGCCAAGTTTCAGGCAGCTTACACTTTTGTCGTGTTCATTTTTTGTTGCCGCACGCAATTTGGAATTTATTTGCACAATAATTGGCAAACTGAATCAATATAAAACGCTTGCGGCTGCTCACAAACAATAAATTAACATTTGCCACTTGAGCAGCGAGGGCAAGGGGGGTGGGGGGCAGAGCGAGATATCTGCTTGGGTCATTTACCAAAAGGTAATCGAAATTGAAATGAAAATTGAATTGTGCGAAGAAGAAGCGTTCGTAAGGCTACACCGCACGTCTGTGTATACCCTTGCATGGTGTGTGAGTTAATGGAAGAAAAAAATATGTGGACTTATTACCTCGAACCAAAAAAAATTGTTCTTTTTGGAACAAATATTGTTAAAGAATAATTTCTTTCATTCTTTATGATCTTATTCAAAAACGGAAGTCTAAGCTAACTACGTTTGTGCCGAAGTTTTTGTACCCTTGCAAATGTCAGAGTTTAAGAACGCTACCACTAAAATCAAAAAACTTTCTTACTTCCGACTGAATGAATGGAGTCAAGTCAAAAAATGTTTAGGTAATATGGTAATAAGACCGCTAAGTGCTTAAAAAACTGCTTAATAACACACAGAAAAAAAGATCCCCGTAGAATGGATATTCGAAATATCCACTTTAAGATCCATGTTTTTAAATATCCTTTTCACATTTTTCAGATCCATTGGATGAAGAGCAAAGATCAATAAAATATTTTATTTCTAATATATTCCTTTTAAATCTGAAATAAAACGACTTCAAAAATATCCAATGGATCCGAAATAAGTATAGTTATCTATCCAGTCCAAATGGATACCGAAAATATCCTGAGGATCATCAAAAACTATTCTTTTTCATAAAGACTGTTTCAAACCACATTCCTTGACTGACAAATCATTAAATCGCGAAAAAAAGAAAGATGAACAAAAATATTAATAATGCCAAACAAACTTTACCAAGTGGAAAATCATGCCACGATCAATGCATAAGCGTAGTTCATACCTAGAGGATCTCCATGGTAACAAAACAGTTCTTAAGAAACTACTTTTCAAAAATTTGTCGTTTTTGGAACCATTTACCCGTCTTCATGACAAGCTTAACTTAACATTATAAAATATTGCGAATTTTCGCAATGTTTTGGGACCGGTTGGCATACACCTCCTATTTACCCGTCGACAAATTCCAACTATTACATCTACACAATAATCTAAATTCATTATTAAATTTTGCAACTTAATATTGTAAACTTATATGAAAAATTTGCAAATTTCGCGGTCTTTGGACCATTTAAATAAAAGGAATAAATAGTTATTTTGCTATTCGGGGCGAGGACGAATCCATTAAATTGGAGATCATTAAAATTGGTTACTGATTTGGATGATTATGCCCCACTTCACATGTGCCAACTGCACATTTGTGGAATCTATGTAAAGAGGCTCTGGAACTAATTTTGCTTTGAGCAGCGGACGCCACATTGTTGCCACTCAATGTGCTAAAGTTAAATTATAAACGAGAAGGCTAAGCTAACTTCGTCTGTGCTACGAACCATATGAGTTACTTGAGTTCAGCATGATGAGCTGAATCATTTAAGCAGATTAAATAGATAGATCTAATCAGAAACAAAGTCAAGAGGTACTTTGAATTAATTTATGCAGGGCTCTATTTCCGACCATTCGTCATCAGATTTCGTCCAAGTTTTGTTCATCTGTTTGAGAGCATTTAAAATTAACAATCAGTGAGTTTAAGAACGATAAAATTAAAAGGAAAGTTTTCCTTACTAAAACCCACTTTCCGACCAATTGGTCCTATGACAGCCATAAGATATAGTCATCCCATATTGACAAAGTTTTCCAATTCTATTTAAAAGCATTACATATTTATAATCAGCAAGTTTAAGATCTATAAACTTGAGAATCAAAAAGTTTTTTTACATTGACTCCTTTACAATTGGTCCTATGAACATAAAATATAGTCATCCCACTTTCGAAATTTAAGACCCATTTTCCAAACGATCGGACCTATGACAGATATAAGATATAGTCATCAGATTTCATCAGATTTTGACAAAATTTTGCAAAGTCTGTTTAAAAACATTTAATATTAATAATCACCGAATCACACTGAAAACAAAGCTTGATACCATTAAAAACTGAGAGACTAGTTTGCGTAGAAACAGACAGACAGGCGGACAAACTTAAATCGACTCAACTTGTCGTTCTGATCAAGAATACATACGGTTTATGGACTTAAAGCTCCGAACATTATATCGTGGCATCATCAAAATAATAAATTCGAAGCCGAAAGAACTCGTACAGTACTGTTGTGAAAAAATCGAACCACTATCGAAGCACTATCGATAGATTGTAGATTAATAGAATGCGTCATCGATAGTTTGAACACTGATAGTATTCTATTACATATCGATAGTACTATCGAAAAAATTTTGCTTTTGAATAAATGAACAACAAATTAACAACAAGAAAAACAAATATTTTTATTTCCATATCATCCAAGGAATTGCAAATGAGGAAATGACATAATAATATCATGGGTAATTCATAACAAATTAAGAAATTTGTACTCTTAGTTTATTACAATATTTAGTTTCGATAGCGGGTCACAACAATCGATTGTTTGCCAAATACACAAACATCAATAATATCGACAGTGCTATCGATGTTTTCACAACACTATCATACAGCTCTCTAGTGCATTCAAATATTTATTTGTGTGACTTAAACTTCAAATTTCCGTTTACTTTTTACTCGACTGGCTCAAAGGCAAAAGGTGTCAAGACAACTTGGTTAATGTGAATACCGCACAATTTGATTGAGTTTCAAAACGGGAACCCACTTCCTTTTCCTTTCTCCAAAGTCAAGTACAAAACCTAAGCCATGTTGCGTGCCAGCTTCGTGTCAACTTGCTGATTGACCTACATAAATACAAAGATTGTAACTGTTTTTCCAAGTATTTGTTTTTAGGGTAAACAGAGATTTTTGTCAACTGTCGATAGGAAAACAAAAATAACATGGAAAAAGTGTCAAGACTAAAAAAAAAGGCAGGAACAACAAATTGACATAATTCGCACAAAAAGCAATGGAGAATGCATCCTCTATTGGTGGGACTGAGTGGGCCATACGAACGAAGAAGTTTCCTGAAATGCTTCTTTTTTAAGCAAAAAAAAAATGGAAATCCATAAATGATCGCTTAACAGCGCATTTTTGCCCACTGTTCAGCTCTGTGTTTGCCTTGTGTACAATGTTGCTTTTCGATTAAAGTGCGAACAAAGGATTATTATGGTTGAGCCTGAAGATTTAGTGTTCATTAATGATGACTTTTTGCTTTTCACACTCTTCGCTTGGCTTTCCGCCAAGTAACTTCCGCTCAGATGAGTCTTCAGATGTGATCAGCAGGACAACACTGTGTATGCCATGGCACCGCCCGATGCTGAGGCGTTGATAAGCTGCACTCGGCCAGTTAAATGATAGAAAACGCAGATACGCCAGATGCTTCCTCATGGGCCAGACATAACTTAATTAGTACATTTGAAAACAAAACAATAATTATCGAAATGTGAGTGAGTGAGTACGCGTGGATACGCCCGTCCGTTACAGCCCTGGCACAACAATCAAAAGGTGAATTATAAAAATAGACATAGAAATTAATTGTCTGGGCAGCGACGCAACGCGTCGCGAAGTCAACTGAGCAAAAAGAAAAAGGCGCGGCATGTTGAACGCATCTTTGTGGCAGCAGCAGCTTTTCAGCTTTAGCATCAGATAATAAATTAGCGAGACAAGACGCGCCTTCATCTTGGACCTGGCTAGACCTGGACTCGAAGCCGGAGCCGCCTTTGTTTTCTATTTTGAAAGCGGCAATTCATTTTCGTTTTGTCAGGGCTGCAACTGCAACTGCAACTGCAGCCAAACTTAATTGTTGCCCAGTCGTCAACAAATCAAAAGCCGTAGGCCCCAAGAGTGGACATTGGTCAATGGGCGGCTATTACCTGGGCCGCATCTGCTGCTCCGGCATTACTCAATGTCACCTCCAACGCCGCCGCCGCCAGAAGAAGCAAAAGAACTTGCGCGCTGATCGTCAATTAGGTGGAACTAAGCCACTGGACATTTATCTCTGCAAAACTCTAATTGTGAAGTATGGCCACTATCGGGGGTAAGCATTAAAGGAGGAGTAGTCGTCAGTTTGAGTGACTAATTGCCCAGCGATTGCGACTTATAAATAGAAGACTGCAAAGTCAACACCTGCCCCTTGCTGCAACCTGATGGTTGCCATTTGCCAAATCTAATTTCCAGTTTGGCTCACAAAGTGTTTCCCGCTAGCCGCTTGACGCTTACCTCTTTCGCCTGGTTGAGACTGCTGCTGCACACTGCAAAAGATACAGAAATCAGAAATTAGAAAAGTTGTGCAAAAATTCACATACATTTATCTATAGGAGTGGAGAAAGCAAAAGAAGTTGAAGAACTTCCTTAAGATATATGATCACTTTAAGTATTCAACTTTCTTTTGATGGGAACTGAGTACTTTAAGCCAAGTACTTAGCCAGGTAAGTTGTACTTAATGTGACTTTCTATTGAGCCGAATTTATGAACATTTCAGAAATAAAAGAACTAACTTGAGTTGCCCCTAAATATGCCTTAATTGTTGTTTTTCGTTTAACTTTCACTTCTTCAGATGGGTGACTGACCTCATCTTCATTTGTCAATTGGAGGAACTGGTCATTAGATTAACATCTTGTCAGTTTCAGCAATTTGGCTAGGAAGGAAGGAGGGGTTCACAAGGGGGTTATGAATCTTACTTCCAACTGATTCAACCACTCCTAAGCTAAGGGTGTCATGATGACCTTGCAATGGTATTTTAATCTTTTCCATATGGGCATTCCGATGATGTCGAACGGGACCGTTGAACATATTTAAAGTAAAACAAGAAAGAAAGTCGGTCAAGTTTGACTATAATATACTCTGTAGTTTGTATAAACGTTTATTTGATCAATTTAAGTCAAAAGCCACACAATGAGGCAACGAAGTCATAAAATGTGTGAAGTTACGTTTCTAATTGTTTGTTTTCCTTATAACTCAACCATCGTTCATCTGATCATCAACATTCCTTTGGAGCATCGATAAATAATACTGATTACTAAATATGCACAGAAGGTATCTGTATAACTGTGGGAGATGTAACGTTGAAAAATTGAAAATAAACTTAATCTGACTGCATACTTATACTTATGTCCCATACATGTCAAACATCTAACTCTTACCCTCTGTGAGATCTCGTCGTTTAATTTCAACCTACTCTAATAAAATATAACGGATTTTTATTTTGAAAACAGGCTTAACCTTTAACTCCAAATTAGCGGTATTAATTGTGCTCTGGCTGATTTTGGGCCATTTTTCGTTTTTAAGTTAATTGCAAGAAGCCACGGTTCAGACGGGCAACAATTCAAACGCTTATTTCAGCAAATCCTGAGGCAATATTTTGATGTGACTGATTTTAGAACATTGTGCACTTGTTGCTTAAGGCCTATATTCGGATGAGATAAATTTTTAGTTTGGTACGATATTTCAAATGAATGGAAACAATTTTATACAAATAAGATGCCTTTTCAAACGTATTCAGATTTCAAAGCTGTACAAAATTGTTTCTATTCATGTGAAATATTGTCCCAAACTAAAAACTTATCTTATCTGAGTATAGGCCTTTAAAAATGATTTTGATTTTACCCAAAAATATTTCATACTTTTTTCAAAATTTTATTTTAAGCATTTTTTTTCCTTAATTTTAATTTTTCCTGGAAAGGTCTAGGTATTTTTCGCTCAGTTGGTTTGCAAAACGCTCGAAAAATTAGCCGATGTCACAGAACTTTAAGAGATTTCATTTTCTTATTTGAAAATTTTGTTAGAAGGTTTGTGTCCAAGATAATGCTCCATCTCCTCAAAAAGGGTTGCATCTCTCATATTCTTTGCTTATCAAACTTGGATGGGGTATTGACCCTCGCCACACAAAATACGTGAGATTTGAAACCCACCGAAAAAGATTTCTGGGACACTGAAAATTGGTTTTGGGTTGGAATTCGTTTGGAAGAGATTTCCGTTACACCTCCGATTATGTAGTTTCTGTTGTAATTCGAAGCAAAAACTTACATCTAAATGCCATGACATAGTTTCTTATGGTTTCTTATGGATTCTTATGCAGTTTTTATCCCTTTGCACTAGGGTTGCCAGATATTTTAAAAAATATCTTTATCGATAATTTTTTCGATATTGAAAAAGTATCATTTCGATATTGATATTTTTGTGCTAAAACGAATCCATATTATCAATGTTAAAATAAACACATATCTTTCCCATAAGCAGGTTTATTGAAGTAATTAAGGTGCCATTTGACTATTTTAAATAACTAAATTTTGACTCCGTTCAGTTTTATAAGTTTTACAAATTTTATTTTATTTTATAAACAAAATTAGTTTTGGAAACTCATTAATAAATTTATATTAATGGGATTGAGGGCAAACATATTTTTTTGCCCAGAAAAAAAGGAAGAAAGGGTCATACTAAAATATTTAACAAAATAAGCTTTGAGGCTGATTTAGATTTAGTTTAAATTTGACTTAGATTTGCTTCATCTTAAGATCTCCCATGATACATAAGTGACTTTAATTCACCATTAACAAATACATAATTAATAAAGAAGCGAACATACTAAAACTAGATATTCGGTCAAACAAACAATTGTCTAAGCAGTTTTCACACTTTCTTTCGGCAAGCCAATTGTTAATCAGCTGTTCGCTCACACTGCCAGCTGTTAACGAAATCTAAATCCAATCAGTGCCCCAACTGATTTAAAGTTGCTTCACGAAACCTAATACTCTAAATAATGGCCTTAGAAAACCTCACTTTTTGTGACCGAAGCCCACAGAAATATGGAAAAATATCTTCGAAAAAATAATTCATATCCAGAAAAATATTCGATAATACATAATATAATCATAGCAATAACAAGTGAGAAAGTCGATCAAGCCCGACTATAATATACTCTGTACCTAGAGTTGGAGCTGGACGCAGTGCTGCTGCTACGCTCATCTCTAAGTTTCTCTCTCCTCTCTCTCTCACTCCTCTCTCTCTCTCTCTCACTCTCTCTCTCTCTCTCTCTCTCTCCCTCTCTCTCTCTCTAAGATTGTGCAGCGTTGGTTGTGATTCACTTATTTGTTCATAACTTGAGAACCGCTCATCCGATCTTTATCATTTCTTCGGCAAATTGATACATATTGCTAATAACTAACTATCTCTAGAAGGAAACCTATATCTCTTACCATCTCTGAGATCTGTTTGTTCATATGGACGGACGGACAGACGGACATGGCTATATCGACTCGGCTGTTAATGGTGATCAAGAATATATATACTTTATAAGGTCGAAAATGATTCCTTCTCCCTGTTACATACTTTTGCACAAACTTATTATACGGAGGTACATAGAGTATAATAATAATCATATCATAATCTCCGGACGAAGCCCCTTATGACTATTATCAGGCCTGTTCCGGTTTTCACTTTCGACAAAAACGCTCGATTCCAAATTCATTTAATAGCCCATTTTATCAGATTAAATCTTTTTAATATGATTTTAACGATTTCCGGTACATGAAAGAAACTTGAAAATTCAGATAGTCCTAAAAATTTTATTAGTAAGCAAAAAATTATTAAGATTGATTTAAAAAATTAAATTTAATTTTCTTCTTGATTTTTTTAAAACAAAAACAGCTTGCATAGGAAAAGACTATTAATCTTAACTTCGAACGTGCAGGAATTCGTGCTTGATTTCAGTATTTTCAGCTTGGATCTAAGAATATTCCGTCTTACCGTACTTTTGACATCAAAACTGCTTGATATCAGGCACGATCGGCTTGGTTTTTTCTCTGAGTGTAGGCACTTAAAATAAAGTCGGCTTATCAGATTAATGATTCACCTTAACAATCTAAATGGAATTACTATAAATTTTGCCCATTATAAAATGCAAAATTATAAAAAAATATTTTGCCTCCAATCACAAAAATTTACTTGGCAACCCTGAAGAGAATTTTTCTGTCAAACTTTGCCAAAATGGTGCACTTGATTGCGTGAAAAGTAAAGCAGAAAGGTCTTATAAATAATTCTAATAAAAATTTAAATCTTTTATCTAAATAAAATGTATATTATTATCTATTATATTACATCTATCGATGACAAAACAAGTAAGAAATTCGGTCAAGCCCGACTGTAATATACTCTGTACCTGCAGCCTGTATCTGCCAAGCCCAGCTTCTCTCAATCTCTTGACGTGTGTGCTTTAATTTTTTCGCACCTTTGGAACTGAGTATACAAATCGATGGATCAAGTCAGATTGTTGTGGTGAACGAATGTGATGAGCAATCATAATTGCTAACTTTTGTGATTGAGATACATAAAATAAAGTTAACTTTCCATTTAATGTTAAAAACGACAATTTTAACGCATTCTATTTTTAAGCCCATAAACTTTTTTTTATGGATGATGTTTGAGTTATGATATTTGATATATGATATTTGTATTCACAAGCAAAAAATGGGTATGAAATGATAAGGCGTCGTTATTTTATTTTCGTACAGGATATTCGTATGACTGCAGTGTAGCTGAGCCTTTTGGTGAGAATCAATTGATTGATTCAACTGATTGACACGATTTGATTGCACCAAACGCGAAATTGAACGTTAATAAACTACTCGCATAAAAAAGATAAAACAGAAAGCTCGTGTCTTAAGGTATTTATCGTTTGGGATGGATGAATCTAGTTTGGTCTTTAACACAGTTTGATTATTGGTGGTTGTCTCATTTAAACTCATTTTAAATGCACAAGCCGACCACAAGTCCATATAAAAACCAATCAAAGAGGAAATTCCAATGTCTTTAAATTTCTGCTTCACACCGTTAGATTTTGTTCTGTTTCAAAGAACGGCATCTGCTTTCTTTCAGCACTTGCATCATCTGCGTTATCTAAAGTGTTCATCTGGCACTTAAAGAAGACTTTCTCTGAAACAAAAAAAAACCATCTCTGAAAATGATCCATCAACTATCAAAGCTAATGCACCTGACCAATGCACAAACAATGGACTCTTAATTAAAACATTTCTCCTAATATTAATAGCAATCAGTTCAAAATGCATAAAACGAGTTTTTGAATTTCATGTTTCATTTTTCATGATTCTGATGATTCTGGTTTTCCGGCACAACACACACACACACACTCACTCGCATGTGGGCATGTGTGCAGGAAAGTTGCTGCGTAACGGTAACTACCAGTAGGTAGGCATGCTTGTGTGTGTTCACCTGGACCGTTGCTTGGAAAGTCTCTTCCTCTTTCGTGTTCTTGGAGAAAGACAATGAGGCACTAGAAGCAGCGCTCGGGGTAATGGGAAATTGATATATTCAATCGAACTGGAGCTCCATACTAAAGTGGAAAGTGCAAAAGCAACATTTTTGCTGTGGTGTGGTCAGATGGATATTTGCATGCCACCATCATCATCATCACCATCGTGCATGCTGAGTAATTAAGATAACAACAATAGCGGGGCGAGGCAGAAACTGCAACATGGCCATAATTAAAGTGAAGTGCCAGAAGAGAAAGAGACTCCAAGATCTGAGACAGTAATCAACAACAGCCACAGTAAATGAATTACTTGACCGAATTGCCATAAAAAGCAGAAAAAACAAAAGACTTAAGACACAAACTCTTTCGCCCAGAATAAATGAGAAAATCATTTTCCATTCAAATTTAAATGAAATTGCTATGCAAATGCTGCAACGCCTGGCTGAAGATTGAAGGCGCTCTGGATTTCCAATGAATTGAAATGAATTTGAATTCTGTGTGCAGTTGGAGTTGGAGTTCGCACACTCCAAAAACACACTTTCCCAGTCGACTCGGAGACATTTGCATACGCATGACGTCTAATTAGCCTTTTGTTGCCTCATTAAAACAAAAACGGCCACCACAAGGTGTATGAACCCAAAAGAAAAGCCGTTCTCCTCATTGTTCTCTGATTTCCCCCCTCCCCCCATCCGAAAAAAAACAGCAACGTCAAGTGCAATGATATCATTTCGTAGCCAACTTGAAACGTGTCGAAATCAGTCGAAAAAATAAACCAAAACTTGAAATTGACACTAAGTGTGAGGGGAGAGACCAGAAATGGGAACACTTTCACACATTGCCCCGGACAAGTGGAGTTGTTAGCCAGCTCATTCTTTTTCGGCTGCTTCTATTTGAATAACACCGAAAGAATTTCGTTCAACGTGCTTGTCATCATTAATCAAAATTTGAAGGTGATCATCGGGAGGCACTAGAAAGTGAGGATTTTCAAAGAGAGTTATGTCATTTGAGGGTAAAACTTAATATTCATGAATTGGTATGATAAAGATTAGAGGAGGAAGCGAGAAATTGGTGGTTTAAAGTCAGAACAATTCATTGATGAAATGAAGAAATGTGAGCGAATGAATATCTAAAAAAAAAAGGCTTAATATTTGATCAAAGATTTCGAACAAGTTTTTATTTCAAAAATGAACTCAAAAGGCGTGAAGTCGTATTGACTCAAAGGTAGTTTGAAACACGTATCAATTGTGGATGTTAAATATATTAAGTTAGTTAACGGAAACGCCAAATTGTTTGTGAAAGTAAACGCAACCTTTCCAGGAATACAACAAATAGGCTCAGTTCCCGGGAAGCCCTTGGAACGGCTATACGGGTGACCGTTAAGTAATGAAATAGGCGCATCGCTCCCCCCCTCGTGTATAACTTTGGTGTTTTTGCTCGGATCTTATTGCGCTTTTCAGAATAGATACACAATATATATTAAGCCTCGAGGTTGTATCTTTAAAATTGTGGCTCTGGCAGACTATAACGTACTCTGTACCCCCAAAGTTTGTATATATCTGATTAATTTAAGTTAGAGCCCACAAAAAGTGCCAAAAACAACCAAAAACTGTGTGAAGTGATGCCTATCGCCGTTGCGACCAGTGCTGCCCATCATAATTGTTTGTTTTCCTTATAACTCGACTATCGCTCATCCGATGTTTATGAATTCTTAGGCAAATCGATAAATAATTTTGATTACTAAATATGCGTAGAAGGTACGAACCATCTACCTACAAAGCTGTGGGAGATGTGACATTTTTTCAAATTTCAAATAAACTTGATCTGCTTGCAGGTATATGAAGTTTATGTCCCATACGTGTGAAACATCTATCTCTTACCATCTCTGAGAACTCTGTTGGAACCAGTTGGAAATCGTACTTTCAAATATTGCCTGTCTATATTCTCTATTCTATATATCTCCAGAATTGATTGAAAACTTTGTTATTCTGTAACATAAACGCTAGATTGTTAATTTAAGAATCATGCAAATTCAATTTCTGTTCTATTTATTCTCATTTTTTTAAGCAATTCACTGAAGACTATTCCATTCTTTGATCAACTTCTTCATTACCCCCTTTGTGCGCATTCATTTGCCGCCCTAATTCATTCTGATTTATGAATCTCCATATTCATCTGAGCCATTTTCCGGGTCAACTACTGTTGCTTGGTTTTCTTTTGTTGCCTTTTGCATCCGCCTGGATTTCTTACGAGCATTTCATTGGCGGCCCATTCTTAGTATAGAGCTTACTGCTATGTTTTGTTGTTTTGGTGAATAATTTTATGGCCTAATTGGGGGAACGAAAGTTTGAGGCTGGAGCTAGACATTTATGGCCGCGTCATTGTATACAAATACAAATTCGACGGCGACACTTTGCCCCACATTCTGGTTCTATTTCTCTTTAAAGCATTTTGTTGTTCTTTTAATATGGCTTATAAGGCCCCGAATATGGTAAGGGAGACGAAACACAAACAACCGTTGAATAGCACAGATTCCTCGAGCCAAGCGAGATGGGTAAGATTTTGGACGATTTAAAAGAAAACGAAAAGATTTCAGCTGGAACGCTGGAAAGTGCCAGCTCATCGTCAGCGTCATCATCGCCAACTGCTTTGGTATAATTGCCCTGGCCGGAATTGTGTTTGGAACAGTTTTCGTTCTGTTGCCAAAAGCATTCCAAGCGAGTGGCACTTCTTCGCACCCTCGAAACACTCGCCACTCAGCACTCATCACTCGTATCGCTGACCATTCAACAACCACTCCAAACTGTCTGAAGTTTGTTTTGGTGGCTATTTATTTGTACATTTATCGTTATTGTTAAGTTGTTTGCGAATCTTTGTCTTCATTTCTATTTCTTTTTTGTCAAGCGTCGCCTTGGCCTAGAACAGGTGCAGCACACAGATTCGAACAGATCATTTGACCCACTTACGAAATTCGAAAAAAAAGCGGAAAAGTGAGCACAAGAATTATGCCAGCCAAGCGGCACAAGCCAAAAAGGGGCAGACGAAATGGATGGACACAGAGAAAAAGAGGGAGACAGAGCGATAGCGAGAGGTGGGGTGGACAGAGGGAGGGGCATGGCTAATGAAATCCGAGATGCTAATGAAAAATCTTCATAATGAGTGGAGAGCACTAAAAGAAGTCTATTAAATAGTCAAGTGTGTGAGTGAGTGAAGCGGTGAATGAGTGAGGATTATGGCTAAGCCATTGAAGTTATGGGAAACTAACGGTAGATGGCGCCTGAGGTGCTACATAAAAATATACTTAGGCCCATTCTACTAAAGATATGCGTGTCCAAAGGAGCACTTTGCTGCACGTTACATTTTGCTCAACTTTCCCTTAAACGCTTTGGTGCATAGAAATTAACTAGAAACTGTGAACACACTGCTGGCAATATTCTCAGCAGAATTAGTGATGTCTAATTGTTCAACCAACTATATCAAGATTTTCAGAGTGGCGCATCAACGATATAAAAGGTTGTTGAGATCAACAAACTGCTAATCAATAATTCAGAAATATTTTGTACATATATTTCTACTCAGTCAAAGCTAAACCGAATAGCGAATTGCAATTAAGAACAAAATTAAGAACCAAAATATATTTTATACACTCACAGAAAATCAATAATTTTCAATGTCAAAAGTACGTCAAGAATGCAAATTTGAGATAAAAGAAAGAACTTTTTGATTCGAGTATAACTTTTGGACCCGATGTTCTTGGTATAAGAGCTTTGATCGCTTTCTTCTCAAACTTTTCCTAGCCCTCTTCATTCCGTTACTTCATCCCACCCAAACTCTTCTAGCTGGATTTTCAGTACACAAAATTGATTAACAATTCAAAAACAATAAACTTTTAATCGAATTATAGGTTTTACTCTTCTCTGAGTATTTGACTGCAGTAGTCGGTACATGAACAAGGGAGTTACCAAAGACTTGAGAAACACCAAGATGCCCTGGGGGATGCCCTAGAAATCTATACAGATTTTGGATTCGGTTGGTTTGCAAAACGCTTGAACTATCAGTCGGTGTCACAGAACTTCACGAGATTACACATGCTTATTTGAAAATATAGTTAGAAGGTTAGTGTTCAAGAACATGGAACATCTCTCTCTCTCTAATAAAATTTCCATTTTTTTATGAGTTAATTTGATATTTAAGTCTCATATTCTCCAATAACAAAATGCTAAATTTAAAAAGATTTTAGCGCCAGTCATGAAGTATAACTTGGCAACCCTTAGCCCGATTGTTGGTACATAGATGGCGCCAAGCTAAGGTCGAGTACTGAAACGCAAAATGAAATATTTAAACAAATTAAATTGGTATTTAATTCATTTGATGCAACCCATGGTATAATTAACAAGGTAGAGTCGTCAGGAATTCACCATGCGAGAGAGGTTGGTAGGAACATGTGAGAGCACGTTGACATTCCCTTTGCTACTGAGTGTTTTTCACCATTCAACTGGTACCCCAAAAAGAGGTAGCCTACTTTAATGACTTCACCTGGTATAATTCCACCATGATGCAACCTATCCAGAACGAGAAAGGCAAAGCTAACTTCGTCTGTACCGAAGTTCTGATACACTTAAAAAAGCTTGTCTCAATGGTTAGCGACTTCGACCAAACTTCGCAGATCAGCCTCAAAACATTCAATATTACCCATGACTGTGTTTGAGAGCGATAATATTGAGAACAAAACAGTTTTTCTCACTAAAACCCATTTTCCGAACGAACATTTTTATGGCAACTACAAGAAGTAGTCATCCGATCTGGTAGGTTCCGAAACATTAGCAGCGTGCAGCAAAAAGAAGACTCTGTGCAAAGTTTCAGCTCGATAGCTCCAAAACTGAGGGACTAGTTCGCGCTTAATCGACTCAGCTCGTCATGCTGATCAAGAATATATATACTTTATGTGGTCGGAGATGATTCCTTCTATGCGTTACAAACTTCTGGGCATAATTATAATACACTTTTCAATTGTATAAAAAATAATGTTGTTTACATTTCCAAAATTAATTTAGCTTATCAAAATTTTTTGGGTGGTAAATTTTTGCTAAATCTCCTAACAAAACACGATTTTGAACTTGGTTGGAAGAGATTTTTGCGAAACCTCCGATTAATTGATCACGGATGCGCAGCGCATACGAGCCCGTTCCTCAATTGGAACTTTACCCCCGGAGAACCGGTCCGATTCAGGTTTTTGGGTTCATCGAACCGGAATCAGAACCGAAGCCGAAATATTTCGCAAAATAACTTTACTCAGTTTTTTTCAGAACTTATAAAGCTGGCATAGTATCGAAATCGGAGCATTATCATTTGAAAATCATATCCAAACTCGCCATATTATGACTTCGATAAAGAAATAAAGTAAAAGTCAAGTTGTTAAATGGTAAAACCTATACGTATATTTATTAGGCGCTGCAAGCCCCATCGTTTTTTTGTCGGAGCACCGATTCGTGGATTCGAATTAACGAGTGGTTAATGTTGGAAGTTTTAACATTCGAGGTTTTTGCCCACCTAGCATTTGGAAGATCATTTTAACCAGAATCACCTTTTCGAGCCCTTTTTATGATTAAAAAGAGATTCATTTCATGGGCGACTTAAGGAAGACTCGAAAATGATTTATTCAAAAACGACTCGAAAAAGAATCGCAAATGACTCGAAAAGGAGTCGAAACTGATCAGAAATACGGAACAGAAATGACTCTTTATGAAGAGTCGTGGCTAGGGTACCATTTCCAACAAAAGTATCATTTATGATCAGAAAATGAGCGCATTTATGACTTTTTTAATCAGACAGAGGACTCGAAGAAGACTCGAATGTGATCAGGAATTTCTATAAAATGTTGGCTGGGTGGGTGTAGATTTTGTTCAAACCTCAGTTTAAAGCTCTGGCTTTACCCAAATTTTAATGGAAAATTAATTAAAAAAATATTTAAACAATATTTCTTCATATTTGGAAAAGACGGCTTTTCTAAGACTTGAGTCGATGAGGATTTAGAAAGTCCGAAGGCTTAAAAAATACATAATCGGGGGTGCCACAGAAACCTCTTCCAACCAAATTCCAACCGAATTCCAATTCTTAGGTGCCACAGAAATTTCATTTGGTTGGTTTCAAACCTCCCGTGTGTTGTTAGGAGATTTGTGAAATCGCTTTTAAAGTGGCTCCACCTATCAATGGTCAGCGCCATCTACTTGACAAACAGCGGATTAAGGGCTGCAATTTATACCTGATGCTTGGCGCCAACAAATTTTTAAATTTTGCTTTATATTAATGAAGAATATGAACTAAATTTGAATTATATTTTAAAAATGCAACATAAAACATATTACACAATCAAAAAATTTCAGTTAAACATCAAATTAGCCCATAACTAAAAAAAGGAAAATTTTTTTGGCGAGAGATTCAGCCCTGTTTTTAGAGATGGAACTTCAATTGGAACATCTGCTGTTCTAACTAGATTTTCTAATAGGAAAATGAAATCTCTCGAAGTTCTGTGGCACCCACGAATTTTTTGAGAGATTTACAAACCAACCGTCGGCAAAATCTCTAGAGATTTCTGTGGCACCCCCGAATAAGACATTAACGAGCCTCAACATTACGGGGCTAGCTTTTCATTTTAAAGTCCAGACATTTTTGTAAGCCGTGGCAAAGAAAGTATGAACGATTACTATAACGATTGAGGTCATTTGGTACTTCGTAAACTGGACTTTTTCTTCTTAACAAAAATAGTTTTAAATGTTTTATTTGTACCAAGAAAAAATGCTTTAATGATTTACAAAATTTGATAAAGAAAGAAACTGTTCCGAGAACCGAGTCCACGACTTTTTAAAGGGTTCGAACCTTCTTCAGAATATCAAATGTTTGTAGCCTTGTTTATAAAAGATCTAATAAACTTGCTGTAGGCAAAGCTATAAACCACATTTACATAAATAAATACGATTCACCTTTCAACACATTGTTCTCTATTAGGGTGCGCGCACACATGCAGCTGATAGATGAACTGACGGCAGAACTTAAGGCTGATTTGAACAAATAACCACGCTCTGTGCATGTTAGTGAGCAGAACAAACACTAGATTGATCTTTAAACTCAGCTTTGCAGAATCAATTAAGCATGTTTGTTTATTTCGGTTTGCTGACGTCCTAAAATATCATTGTCAGCGGTCAATTCATCTTTCTGTGGCATGTGTGCGTGCGCCCTTAGTGCGGATTGAAGAAGAAGGTGTGGACATTTATTGAATGAAATGTATAGACTTTACAATCGGCCAAAATCAAGATCATTGGTACTTGAAATGCAAAATCATTTCATGAAATGTTTTCATGACTCAACTTACACACGAAAGTTGACTATAAATTCGGCGTTAGTTCATGAAATGCCGAGGCGCAGACAGCTTTACGTTGAGTTGGTGTTGCCAGATCTTTTGTTTTCTCATATGTGCGCTGGTCATTTTGTGAATTTTACAAAATCGTGAATTTCATAGCATAAACGTAGTATGTTTTGTCATTTCATGTCAAACCCGCTCGTTGATGCTCATGCACGATTGGAGGTGATACCTGAATAATGTCATTTTAGGGCCATTTTACAAAATATCTCATATATTTTTGACCATTGTTGGCTTATTTGGGATCATTTTGGGTTAATTTTTTTATTGGCTCATTTAAAAAGTCTCAGGATATATTATTATAAAGTTCTCAGTACGACTAGGGTTTTTACCTGATTTAAAAACTTTTGAGATAACGGACCATTTCTAATCGAACCTTGCGTCTAAATTTAAAATTAGCAACATGTAGAAAACATCAAATCCGTGGAATTTATTGTTATATATGAAATCAAGTACGTATGTATAAGTATGATGATCAAACTGATTTTGAAATGATGTGCGTTTTATAGTTATGAGAAAAAAATTAATAATGTAACTATGTTTTCGTTTCTTTTATATGTTTTTTTGTGAAAAAATAAAATGCAGTCTCCCTGAAGAGAACGTTACAATCGTCGAAATGCGTAGGAGCAAAATGGAAATTAAACAATGTTTTTATTCTCATCAACCACAACGGCCAAAGCAAACCCACACAAGGTAACTTAACAGGCCTGTTCTCGTTTCCGAATTCGATTGATCGGAATTCTAAGAAACGATTAAAGAATTCGGCCCAAAAAAAAAAAAAAAAATTGTGGAATTATTCTGTCATCGTTCCTGAGATTCTCAAACAGATTAATCCATTTCAATACTCTAACCCTAGTCTCCGCGTTGGGAAAATTATAATTCAATAAGCCCAACTTCTTAAGATTAATATTGATTCCGACTGTACCCAGAATTCCTAACTTTTGCTCTGTTTAAATACGTGGCACTGGTACTAGCTTCTTTCAGCTTTGTTCAAAATAAATAAAATTGTATGGCTTGCATACAAAAATAATTATGAAAGGACATCTCTTTCAGTAGTAAAATTTTGAATCATCAAAAAACATCAACAAAATTTATTTGTATTGTAAGAAACATGTTTAACAGTTGAAGAAGTTTGCACAGCAAGTTGATTTCCTCAAGTCTACCCTCTGTGCCCATTCCCGTTCTCCAAACTGTAGCTCAATTTCCGCTTGGCATGCCGATCAATTTAAAGTAGAGCAAAAGCCAATTTAAGTTGTTTTGGATTTTAAATGTATTTGATTTTTTGGGTCACTTTTTGGTGACTGATTGAGCTAATCAGAGTGAGAGAGAGAGAGAGAGAGGGGGAGGGAGATGGGTGGGTAGAGAAATCTCAACTTTAGAGTGGAAAAATCCGCCTTTAATGAGGAGAAAATTTTATATATTTTTTTTTCGCTGATGCTGATGGATGGATGATGGCTGATGATGATGGTGGTTTGTGGCATTAATTAATCGTTGATTGCAGTGGCGGCAAATGCTAATGCTGCGGGGCGACTGTGTGGCAAGTTCGTTGTCTAAGTCTTTTGTGGCTGCCGACAGTGCGACGACTGTGTTTCAGGTGCCATTCTGGGCTGCCTTCTTAGACGCTTTTTTAATGGTCCCAAAGTTTAGATTTTTTGTTTTGTTTTACGATTCGATTATAAAAGAACAAGTCATTTATGCAACATTATTACATTATTTCCGGGCGGCCCAAAACCATAAAGTTGTAGCTTTTTTTTTGGTTTTCGGTAGTTGTAGTTCTTGTGTGTGCGAGAAGACATAAAAACAAACGCCGGCCCGAATGGGGGCTAACTTGGACACTGGTGCTGCTGCGCTTTATTTTTTAATGCGTTTCTCATGCTAGCGGCCCGTTGCTTTTTTTGTCTGCTGTCTCTTTTTTACACTAAATGCTTTCCTAATGAATTGGGTGACCATACAACGAACGGCGACGACGGTAATAACGGTTAATTGCGTTAATGACTTTAACAGAAAATATAAAGCGCAAGCATAAATAATACAGAAAAAATGAGCAGAAAAGTTGAAGAAACATCCATGGTGAGGGAGGGGGACAGAGAGCTGGGATGGTGGTTAAGTGCAGTTTCCAGCGAATTGAATATCCTCCCCCTAATTTGCACTCGGTTCGGTTCCAAGTTCGTTGCCTAAGTCTTTTGCTTTATGCGAATGTTGTTCATAATTTTAATGGGGCAGTGGCATGTGGCCAACAGACCACCCAAGTGCGTAGTTCTCCAACTCACTGTTCACTCTTTGATTGATTTTCACTTGTTTCGTAAAAAAAATATGTATGTACAAAATTCAAAATTTACCTTCTTCGGAAAATATTGCACAAAACTTGATTTTTGCTTGTTGTTATAATCCTTTTTTTGGGGCAAAAAAAAATTACTCCACCGACTTGAATTGGATTGCGGATGGGCGAACACTTTCACACTTGCTTGGGTCACTTGCGCGCGCTCTGCCCTGTTTTGTGACAAGGAGTCGGAATTCAGAGACAATCTTCTGCTGTCTGATATCTGGCCACACACAAAACACACTGCGAGTTCACTTTAGAGAGGAATCTCCTCTTCAAAAAAAAAAAATTAGTTTATGCTGCTGCTGTTGTTGCTGCTGCGACTGCTGCTGCTGCTGTGGTTTGACTCGACGACGCTGTTAGCACTTGAATTGCATCACGCGCAATGGCTGAGTTGCCTGCTCGTGCGCCACTTTTATGCCTTTCCCACTGGCAGAGGTCTCCAAAACGGCGGCAGCAAAGAACGTAGCAGAGAGAGCGCACAAGAACAGAGAGAAAGCGACCAAGACCATGGCCATGGCCAAGACATGCAGAAGAAGCGGCGGCAGCAGCAGCGACGACTACGACGACGACGGCGACGGCAACAGCAACAGCATTGCAGAAGAAAAGCCCGAGGCCCATTTCTACTTCAGACACAAACGAACTCACGCACGCTCTAGTGAACGAGAGCCGAGCCAGAGCAAAAGAAAGAGAAAGAGAGCGAGAGCAAGGGAGCGGGTGCTCTCCACAAACTTGTAGAGTTGGGGCTCGACCTCAAGCCCAACAGCCAAACCCAAAACTCCAACCGCAGCCGTAGCATTGAACTTGCAAGTTGGCGGGCGACCCAAGCAACCAAACCAAACCAACCGAACGCCCGAACAACCGACCGACCCCGACCTTCTTCCACTACAGGCAAAGGCACCTGTTCCAGAGCCAGCCTGCTGCCATTTGCATGTGTGTGCTACCGTTTCGAGCTCTAATTGATTGATCTGTAATTGAGACATGCTGAACTAAAATGGCATGGCATCAAAACAAGTGAGGATAACACACAATTGCTGCAAAAAGGCAAATATTTTGAAGGTGGGTCGTCAAGTTGTGCAAATGAGGAAAGAGATCCGACCCAACTAAACATATATATTCTTGATTATCGTAGACAGTCGGTTCAATATAAACGTGCATGAACCTCAATCTAAGAGACTTTATGAGTAAGGTCCACACATTTTTGTATCTACACACCAAACAAAATAAAATGTTAAACCAACATTTTCCGTTTTTATATAAGTCGAGCTTGGACTTCGAACTTGAGTATATGTTGGTATATGTTGCGCAGTGGCGCAACGCGTTGAGACGTCATTCCACTCGTGCTCAGTCTAAGGTCCTCGAGTTCAAGTTCCGCCCAGTAAGTATAAAGTTTCAAATAAAATTCGTTGTTTTCAATTTAAATTCAAAAGGAGTAACTTTTGGATGAAGATCAAAGAGGGGGATTTTCTTTGGCTGGTGAAAATTAGCGAACACCACCTTTTTCCCATGGTAAATAATATATTTCTTAGTTCTCATTGGCCTTACAGATTAAATTCAATTTTTCATAAAATTTTTCAAAATTAGAACTAATTATCAAGAAGTTTTCTTACAATGTCTCTGAAATTTCACTTTCTGAACCTCGAACCTTAACGTTTTTTACGAAAAATTTGAGTGCCGAAAGGTGACGAACAACAAGAGAGGGATTCGACCAGGAAATGATGTCAATTAAGTACAGGTACCAAGGCAACAGGGGCTCTTAATAATTATTGTCATGGACTCCCCGAGAGTCTCAAAGAATCGCTTACTGCCGCAATAAAGTGGTGCGCTATATTTTGTGAGTAAAATGTAAAAATTTTTATTCTTTTGCAATAAATAATGATGAATGAATTTTATGTTTTCGTAATTTTTTAAACTTCATTTTCCGTCATTGTCAACGCTGTATTCTTTCCTACTCTCTTGAAAATCACAGCTGTGTATTGCTGATCCTCTGTGTCAATCATATTCGGCCCAACTGTAACATGCCCTGTTTTTTTAAAATTATTATACGCTTGAGTTCATTAAAACCACTCACTTAAGTCAAAAAATTACAGCCCCAGTCGGCATCTGAAGAAAACTATACTTTTCCGTCTATTTCACCAAAATAAATTCATATCCACCTTATGTTCGATTTCTTTATCTAAGGTCTTATTTTTAAGTAAATTGAATGTTTTTTTACTGTCCAATTAAAAAACATAACAATTTTGTATAGTTATGAATCTACAAGCGTTTTAGTTTCGATAAATTTCTGAAATTTAGCAAAATAAAATAAATTTTTTTCTTGTTATTTGAGCCCCTTTGATAGCTTTCTAACAGTACAGTATCTTTGCTCATTTTTATTCTGAGATACAAACTGTTTGGCCAAAAGTATTTTTCTTTTCAGAAATTTGATTTTAGAGCTTTGAAATCGTTTGAGAAACAAACAAAAAAGTTATGAGAGCTTAAGTTTGTGGCAACTTTTGGAAAATCAGAAAACCGTTTATTTCGATAATAATCTCGGTAATTTTTTTATTTGGTATTTTATTCGGGGTGTAAAATTTACCAAAGAAAATATTTATTTGGGGAAAAAATCTTACAGTGTAATTGTAGCTGCCGCGAGCTGCCCGTATCAAAATGATTTTATTTGCCAATCCCCAGCAAAAATGATCGTTGTTTTAGTTTCTTTGCTTGTTTTTTATTGTAAATTTACAAGTTAATTTTTTTTGTGTTCACTAAGAAATATTTTGAGTACAAAAGCTCTTGAGAGAAAGGGTGGTCTTGAACTTTGTATTTTAAATCAATCGAAATTCGGTATAGTACTCGCTTTTATATGCGAGGGAAGTCAGAACAAGTAACTAAACATTTACTAACATTTTTTTCGTTTTTAGATAATAACTGTTGATTTAATGATTTTTCTTGTTGATTTTACCAATTTCAACGTATAAAGAAGATAAAAGTCATTTAAAATTAACTATGCGTTCCTTTGATTTCAAACTGCATACACTTTTTTTACTATTTATATCGATTGAGTGTGGAATTAGAACTTGAGAATTACAAGCAAGCATTTATGGACACATATTGTACACACGTATAATACTCATTCAATACAAGTAAACTTTTAGTTGCCTCGTCTCAGACGCGCATCGTGGCACAGTCGTCATATCGAGTTTCAGTCCGAGGGGGAAACGGGTTCGAATCCGCCCCAAAGTGTAAGTAAAGTTGTTCATGTAATAAATAAAAGTTTGATTAATTCGTTGTTTTTCGGAATAACAAAATAATTGGGGCAACCAGCAGCTAAGCAGCGAGAACAAAAAAAAAAGTTCAGACACTTTGTTACTTAATGCAAAAAACTTTTGGGCGAAAATCAAAGACGGAAATTGGTGAATTTACCAATGAAAAGTTTTTTGTGTAGTTTTACAGACTCATAATTTAAAAAATTCGCGATCAATAGCTAATTCTCGAAGTAGAAAATTTGCTCTGAGATAAAACCGTACTTCAGACATCGAACATTCTCAATCTAATTATGAAATTCTATAACTTTTTCTCTGTATAAACACTCAGCGAAAAACAAAACGATTCGATTTATGAATAACGGTAATGCCGTTTCTTTTTAATTTTTGAAACAACGATTCGTTTTGGGGAGTTCATACTTTTAGAACAAACCGTTCTTAAAAGCAAAAATAGAGGAAAGCTAACTTCGGCTCTACCGAAGTTTATATACCATTGGAGCATGATATGTATATGCTGCCAGTTTGTTATATGGCTTTACGATATATTCATCCGATTTTGATCAAATTCTCCAAAATTGTGTTGAAACAGATAACATTACTATCTGGAAAGTATAAAGACGCTACCTTTGAAAACAAAAAGTTTTTCTCACTAGAACTACTTCTTCGACCGATCCTTCCTATGGCAGCTGTATGCTATAGTCATCCGATTTGAATCAAACTTGACAGAATTGTGTGTTAGTATATAATATTGATCTGTACAAAATTTGGGAGCGATAGCATTGAAAACAAAAAAGTTTTTCTCACCAAGACTTTTTTTCAGACCTATCTTTTGTATGGCAGCTATACTATATAGTTGTCCGATTTTGATAAATCTCGGTGAAATTATGTGAAATCATAGAATACTTATAAATACGAGGGTTGGGAGCGATAACATTAAAAACCAAAAAAGTTTTTCTCACTAAAACTAGTTTTTCGACCGATCGTTCCTATGGCAGCTATATGCTATAGTCATCCGATCCGGCCGGTTCCGACAAATGTGCAAAGTTTGGTTAAGATAGCTTTAAAACTGACGGAGGAGATAGCATAGAAACAGCGGACGGACAGACGGACATGGCTATATCAACTTAGCTCGTCATGCTGATCAAGAATATATATACTTTATGTGGTCGGAGATGCTTCCTTCTGTGCGTTACAAACATCCGGACAATTTCAATATACCCTCTCCAAGGGGTATAAAAAGAATACAATTCTTGAATCAAGAAAAAAAGAAAAGATAATAATCAAAGTTAAGATAATTATGTTCTTCCAAGGAAATTAAAAAAAAGATATCTTTCTTAACCGTAGTCAACGATTAGGTCAAAGAGAGTCAAATGAAACGGTCAGGATCCCCACAGAACACACCTAAAAAGGGTCAAAATGAGGATTTTAAGCAACTTTAAGCTCAAGTTACCGAAAATCATAACGTAATAGACCAATTGGCATAAGAAATTCATCAGCTGTTCTTAAAATGACATGTTGGCAGGGCCATGTTCATTCTCAGAGCGCATTTTTGTTGCTGAGAATATTCTTAGCGTATTTTCTGAACAATTCTAAGCGTCCGAATACTTAACTTTAATGGAAAACCAATCTCTTCCTTCTTGTACCAGATACAATTTTGAATCAAAATAGATTAAAGAAAAATATGGGATGATATTAAATGCAAAACAGGAATTGGCTTATCCTATTAGTTTCAGATTAAGGAGGATTAGTTTTAGAATATTATGGGCTTAAGGCCTGCTCCTTTTATTTCGTTACACTATTTCAAATAAATAGAAATTCTTTTTAAAACACATGAACATCAAAGCAAAGCCAAATGTGTTTCTAATTATATGAAATACTGTAAAGAAATAAGTATCCGGAGTGCTGAATATAGGCCTTTAAATAAAACACGCTTGATTCAATTTTAGTATCAAAGTTCTTGATCAAAGGATTATTCGTTTTTTAACTAAACACATATAGGACTTAACTTAGCCTAAGTCTGTTTTATATTGGGCCCTAAAATTTCTAAGGACTTTATCAAAACGTGCTTACCAATTCCGAATGGGCTAAACAGCCCCAAAGGGGCCAGGACAAGCTTCTCTCAATCTCTTGGCGGTTCGAAACCGAACGGCAAAATTTGAGAATTTGCTTTTTCATGGCTAGTTACTTCCCAGCTGGCGCCAATAGCTGGCGAAGGACACCGGATGTATAAAAGCTATTTTCTAAAGGAAGAAAACAAAACTTTTTTATTAAATGTTTCGAGGAAGGATCGAACCCAGACCTCACCCATCAGTCCAGCACACTAACCGCTGGGCCACACACGGCCACTATCGGTCTCCGAAATAAGAATCTGTAAATAAAACACGTGAGAAAATAGGTCATGCCCGCCTATAATATACTCTGTGCCTAAGTGTGAATTATGCTGCTGCAATAGCAGTAGAAAGCAGCGTTGCACAATCTGAATATACTCTGTGTACATTAGACCGTACCTGTCTTATATGAAAAGTCTAGTTCTTTGCACTACATGGCCTAAAAAATTCTGTATATTTTATAGAAAATTTATCAAAAATCCAAAATCAGATATTATATATTGAGGTGTGATGGCTTCGAGAAGGCTTTTAAAGTTCCGATTTCCCCTTAATTTTGTTTTTGAGCTGCTGGAAACGTCAGACAAAAATTTTGTGAAAATTGTAAAAAAAATATTTCAACATGTCGTACAATTGATTCAGCAACACAATCGGACGGCACCAAATTGATGATTATTGCTGATTATGGCATATCCTTATTGCCTTCAAACTACACAAATATGTATTGTAAAGGAAAAAGATTAATGGCTTATTCAACTATGCACTTGTACATTATATAAACGGTGTGTTTAATAAAAATTAGTTACTTTAAAAAAATATGTTAAGGTTCTACCGAGAATTGAACTCGGTTCGCCGGATTCAAAGTCCAGAGTGCTTGTCACAACACCATTGAACATATAATTTAATATGAAATATTTAATTTATTTGTTCGACACTTTGGTAAAAGGTCTCTGTCTACATTGACAATTCAAAGATAAATTAAGGAGAAATTTGAACTTTTTAAAGCCTTCTCGAGGCCATCAAACCTCAATATATCTGATTTTGGATCTTTGATAAATTTTCTATAAAATATACACAATTTTTTAAGCCATGTTGTGCAAAGATCGTCACATCTTGAAAATCGTATGGAAAAAAGTCCGGTCTAGTTTACATGTAGATGATAAATTCTATTTTGAAACAAGTAGCTTTTCACAGTTCCTATAAAATTTTTTACTAACGATCTAGTTTTTCCTCCCATAAATTTAAATATGTATTTTCGTCTTTGACAGGCTACAACATTGCCAAATAAACTGATTAAAATTCCATAAAAATCACAAAATTAAATCATATGTTGGACTATATGCTCAGATGGCGAATATATTAATCCCAGAACCGCGCTAGCCTGAAGGGGATGATTTATTTTGTTAAAAATGCTATAAATCGCAAAATGTCTGTCTTTACGAACCCAATTTTACCCTTTTCCCTTTATAATAAAAACGCTTTTTTTTTTTTAAAAATGCATTGATATGTACTTTATCGCAAACAGCTCATAAACTCCTAGTGTGGCCTCCATAAATCCCAGAGTGCCAAAAATTCAACTTTTTCTTTTTTCCGCCATATCTTGGAAACAAGAGCTCATAGGAGAAATCCAACGATAAGTTTTTGTTCAGTGCAATCAATATTAACATAATCAGATAAAAATAGACCTGCACCGAAAACACTGTTGGGCAATGTTATATAAACAGTGTGCTTATTAAAAATTTAGTTATTTATAAAAAAAACGTTAAGGTTCTACCGACAATTGAACTCGGTTCACCGGATTCAAAGTCCAGTGTGCTTATCACAACACCATTGAACATATATTTTAACATGAAATATTTCATTTATTTGTTCGACACTTTTGTACATTGACAACTCAAAGTTTAAGAAGAAATTTTTAGTCTTAAAACCTTCTCGAGGCCATTAAATCTCAATATATCTAATTTTTGATTTTTGATAAATTTTCTATACAAAATTTGTTTAGCTATGTTGTGCAAAGATCGTCACATGTTGAAAATTGTATGGAGAAAAGTCCTAGTGTCATGTGGTACTGAAAATAAATTAGAAAATTAAATTAAATTAAATTAGAAAATAAATTGATCAAAAGTTTTCTTTAAACATTTTTTAAGATTCTTGATTTTTTGTTTCAGTGCAGATCAAGCTTGTTCCAGACTTAGGAAAGGAGAAAGCATGTGGGAGCGGGGCTGGGCGAAGCAGCGACAGCTAAGCGTCCAACTAAGCTGTGTAAGTTGGTGTATGTATGTGTACGTACAATGTTAGTGTATGTATGATGATGTATGTATAGTAGGGTATTTTGTAGTCGGGGCGCTCGATACCTGCAACACTCTTGCTTGTTATATAATAAAAATTGTTCTAGCGGTTGTAACGTAGGTTATTAAACCTAAAGCTCTGCTCTAAACATATTAGCACAAACAGTAAGACAAAGACACTTTTTAGCCACGGGACGGAGCCAAGGTTGGCGTCTACGTTGCTTTTAAGTATATGGAGTTCTTTCATAATGGTTGCTAAAAAGCCTTGGGCTGCGTATCAGTTCACTTTCGACAGCAGCATAAACGGAACAAAGTTGTCTTCGGATGATCCCCTAAAAACAGAAATCCTTCACATTGCCATGAGTCCTCCCCAACCAATTTTAGTTTGCTTCTGAAGCATCCAGGTCCGTCGGCACAGCCACGAAATTACATAAGGAGTACGGCTGCAAATTCACCTCCCCTTTGTGGATTGATTTCAGCCAGATAAGCACTAATTATTGCATCACTGCTTCCTTTTGGCAGCCACTGTCTTACCCGAGAATCCACTCCACCAAGTTAGTCCGGCACTAGAACCCATGTGCCAAATTATGTGCGGGACAACTACTCACTTGAAATATTAAGGCTTCCTTACTCTATTTATTATCCGATATTTATTTTGATCAATATACTTAGGATGCGAAACGACAATTTTGTGTTGAAAAATTATTTTAAAGAATTTTAAAAATAAAAAAATGTTTGTCTTACCATTAATTCCGATTATTCCGAATGTAAAAAGCTTTTTATTATAAAAAAGGTTATAAATAAGCCCTATAGTTAAACCTTCAGGTTTTTTTGTTAATTTAATACTTTGGGAGTAGTTTAATATTGTTTTAAAATATTAATTTCTGTTTGCAACATTTCTAACAATATTTTAGTTAAGAACTAAAGAAATTCGATAAAAAGATTTAGTCAGTAAAATGTCAAGACCATACAAAGACATTAATTAAGCGTTAAACAAGCAAAATGTTGTTTTCTAATCAATTCTACTGCAAAACGAAAAAATTATAAACATTTGAGCAAGCTTTTCCCAATTTAGCAGCGATAAGACAAAGTTAATATTTTGAACTTTTTTCTAATTTATGAACGAAATCCAATTTATTATAAGATAAACTAACAGGTACCTGGCGTGCGTAGCTACGTCTCCTTTTTTTGAATGATAATATTTGGTTTATTTTCCATCTTAGTGTTACAAGTAATTAAATACTCATTTTTATAACACTAATCACAACGATTCACAATTACATAGCTTTAAGTTCAGTTACTAACAATGGTTGTACAAACAAAGAATTTTTAATCAGTTCGGTTCAGTTCAGTTAATACGGAAACATTTTGTTATACATATACAATTACTAGCAAATAACCCGACGCGCTTCGCTGCGCCTTCAACAGTATAGAACCAAAAAAATATTAGATATAATAATACCCCCGTAGAACCCAGAAATCTAACTTTGCTAATGGGTTTCCCTCCAATTCCCACCCCCATCCCACCCACACTACATTCACATCCCCCCACTTCCCGCCCACATCCATCCCACATCCCTTCCACCTCCCGCCCACCTCTCGACCACATCCCATCCACTTCCCACCTACATCACACCCACATCCTACCCACTTCCCTCCCACATCACAAAAAAATAGCTATTTTGAAGGTAGAATTTTCCGAAAATTTTCATTCGTACGCGGATTTTCCGACATGGCGAATCACATTTCAAAGTATTTCGAATTCTGTCATTACAAAACGAGTTTGAAGCCAATCGGATGAAAAATATTTTTTTCCATGCCGAATTTTCCGGGAATTTTCCGACCGTCAGGTCAAATTTTCCAACTTCAAAAAATCACATTTCAATTTATTTCACCTAATTTCCTTTCAAACCGAATTTCAATCCAATCGGATAAAAAATAGTTTTTTGCATGCAGAATTTTCCGGCCATTTTCCTCGTGGGCGGATTTTCCAAAATCGGGAAGACACGTGTCGAATTATTTCGCGTACTTTGCATACAAACCAAGTTTCAAGTCAATCGGATGAAAAATAACATTTTTCCCATACAATCTTTTTCGACGCTTTTCCGACTTTTCCGGGTGGAATTTCCCAAAACCCCGTCTTAGTGCGCACTTTCACCACAAACAAAAACTTCTGTCGTTTTGAAATTGCATGTTAGTCAGTGAAAAGTAATTGCCAAATTACGCAGTCTTTCAGTTGCCGATAACGATGTATTTTTCTTAATTCTGCGAGTCAATTTAGAAATTTTTAGTTAAATTTAATTGGCATTCTAGACTTTAATTTATTTATAAAGATTTTTATTTAATGCTTGAGATTTTGCTGTGCAAACGAAAAATAGTGAATCCTAAAAGTCAGCCTCCCTATTTCCGACTGTTCCATCTCCATCGTTTCGCACACCATCTACTCTCTTGTGTATCTAGTGTCATTCTCGCTGGTCAGTGGATTGCGAAAAAAAACGAATCTGAAGCGGAATTGCGTTCGATTTACTTTCAAAAAGTAGTGGAATTGAGAACATGCCTGATAAGATTTACTCCGTATCCCAGAAATCGAATCATACATACATCATCACCGATACGACTTTGCTGCTGAGTTCTTACCAACCCCATCCCATCCACACAAACACCCACTACCCATCCACTTCTTACACAACTTCCACCCACTTCCCATTTCTCAACTTTCGTTGTTTTTTAAGCCGATTGGCCTACAGCTGCTATTTACCCTACTATTAAATCTTTACGATAATCTGAACTCATTAGAAAATTTTTCAAATTTCGAGATTTTGTTGACCGTTTGATCTACACTTCCTATTTTAACGGCGAAAAAAGGGCTGGCCGGAATCATCGATACGAATTTCTTAAAAAACGAGGCCGGTCAGAACATAACCGGCAATGACGATCATGATAAATTGCTATTTGTTCCCTGAACTTTAAGCCTCTCCGGACCTGTCAACTTGCCGCCCAGATCAGGTGATATCACGCCACAGGACTTTTTCCTGTTGGGTTACCTGAAGTCAAAAGTCTTCGTCGATAAGCCAGCTATGATTCAAGACTTGGAAGCCAACAGTACTTGCGTAATTCCAAAAATACCGTAGCAATGCTGGAAAGTGATCCAAAATTCGACCATCCGAATGATGGTCTGTTTTGCACTTGTGCTGCCTTTCGAATTACCAAACAGTCCCCAGCCAACATGTTATGAAATTTCTGATCACATTCGAGTCTTTTTCGAGTCCTCTGTCTAATGAAAATAGTCATAAATGCGCTCATTTGTGACGATCTATCTGATCATAAATGCTACTTTTGTCGGGAAAAAATGGTAAACTGGCCGCGACTCTTCATAAAGATTCATTTCTATCCCGCGGTTTCGACTCCTTTCCGAGTCATTTGCGATTCTTTTTCGAGTCGTTTTTAAATAAACCACATTTAGAGCATTTGTATGAGTCATTTTCGAGGCTTCCTTAAGTCGCCCATGAATTGAATATCTTTTTAATCATAAAAAGGGCTCGAAAGAGACACATCAAGGTGATTCTTGTTAAAATGATCTTCCAAATGCTAGGTGGGTCATAGCAATGCTAGCATGAGATGGCCTCTGACAACTTGCAAAAGATAGGCAAAGCCTGCTGATGAGAAAACTGTGAGGTTCTTAAAACAGCTGTACAGTCGACCATCCTCCTTTGTGGGGTGTGGGTGTCTTGTTTTAAAAGTTATAAACAAACATTGTATCGCAGTCGACTTCGTTTCTGTCAGAAATTAGTCAGCTGATTGCTCTTACTTACGCTCTCTGAGTGCATTTGGAAATATGTGCGGACTATCGCTTAATTGAGCATTGGTCCATGTCTTTTTGACCTGGAGCCTGCTAAAACGTTCGATGATCCAAGCTCGAATATTATATTCTGAACAA
>JAEIFU010000699.1:0-105180 GCA_018904235.1 Lordiphosa stackelbergi | reverse complement strand
AACTCATAATAAGAAAAACACATTTCCGCGAAAGTCACGCACACACACACACACTAGAGCCCCTCACCCTACCCTAAACAGTTTTAAATAATTGCTGCCCCGCCACTTGCCACAGTCTGAAGCAGTACTGAACAAACGGACGGACAAACAGGACAGAGTCCACAAAACGGTAAAATTATTATTTACAAAACAGAGCGAGCTCCAAGCACAGGTACCCGGGAGTTGGTTCGTAAAACCCATGACCAAAGCTAGGCGCACGAAAGTCAACGAACTGGAACACCAGCGCACAGTGGTTTGATTTTTGAATAATAAAGAGATATCTATTTGTTGGACATGAATTATAAATTAATCGAACTACCAAATAACGAAAAGACATTCATTCAAAATATTCTTTATTTGGCTGGTACAGCAAATCAAAGTGTTAAATATTATATAAATTAGATTATGCTGGTTTCAACTCCCACAACAAGTGATGATATCTGGGATTCTCCGACCGTTTTAAAAAAATGGTCTTTCGATTCGGATAACAATAAACTCAACTAAAACAAGTAAGAAAAGCGGTCAAGCCCGACTGTAATATACTATGTACCTGCAGTAGCAGCTGAAAGAATTGATTCTTTTGTCAAATCGATAAATAACACGATTACTCAATATGCTCAGAAACATCTATCAACAAAGAACTGTGGGAGATATATGAGAATATGCAAATATAAGAAGTATATGTCCAAAACGTGTCAAAACTCTATCTCTTATCATCAGTTTGAGATCTGCGTGTCTATACAGACGGGTATGGTTATATCGACTAACTAGGCTATTGATGCTGATCAAGAATACACATATTTCTCCTTATGGGGTCAGAAATAATTTCTTTTCCCTTTCACATACTTTTGCAATGCTTAATATAATCTACTTTGTACAGAGAATAAATAATTATTACAATGGTAGAGTACGTTTAACGACTTTAGCACAATTTTCTTCTAAAGTTAGTAAAATACCGAATTTAATCATTCAGATGAACTGTCTGTTTATGGTCTGGTTTGGTCATCAGAAAAGTAATTGCCGCTAAAGATGATTAGACGGAAGATTTAGTAGAAGTAAAATTTAATTTCAGCGTCACGCGACGCTGACGTCATGCACATATTGGTGTTGTTAGTTTTAGCGGAGTGCTCCCAGGGGGTAGGAGGAAAGTGGGTAAAAAGAGAGGGGTGAAATTGGAGGTGACTAAACAGACTAAAAAGTGACTGAGTATTGACTAACAGTCACAATAATGTTGCGAATAGCTGTTTATTGTGCTCTGGATGATGTATCTGTTTAAAAGTTGTTTTATTAACTGTAAACTGTGCAAAAAGTTGTAAGGACCATGGCAACTCAACAAACATAAAGGCGTAGCATAAGTCGTGGAGATGCTTGCCTGAAGTGCAGCTCATTTTAAAAACAGTAAAAAATAACATGATTGCAGCATGACGACTATCGACAAACAGTGGCAGTCGATTATAATCGTGCTACGCACATATTGTTCTCCTTTTAAACACAAGTGTGCGACACCTGACTACGTAATTTTTGAAGGATCGCTCTTCGCTGATCACAACACTGCCATGATATCTCAACAACCTCCAAGACAGGAGAATAAATTATTGTCATTTAGCTGTGTGCCGCTGGAAAAAAACTGAATAAGTTTTTATGCTCTTAGTTCAAATGCTCTAGTTTGAAAGATGATGAATTAAAAAAAAGTAAGCACTGCATTTGTTCCATAAATTTAAATTCATGAATAAGTTTCCAGAACTTATGTTATATATGAAATAAAAAATAAATATCTTTTGTTAATTCAATAAATATACATTGAAACTATTTTTTAATTGTGCACTTGCCGATTTAAATTAAATAAATAATTAATGATTATAATTTATTTAATTTTTATAGATTTTTCAGAAAAACGTCTCTTGAGCATATTTCAAAATTTATACTTGATTTAAGTTTTGAAAAAAAAACTCCACTGTGCAGCGGCTTCTGTGTTTGCCGACTCTTGGTTTATACCGGCTGACAACAAACGCACATAAAAAGGGCTCCCCATTCCACTAATCAACTGCATGCACAACAGGTCGGTCCAGCAGAAAACGGTCCACCCCTTGCCGTTAATTTGTTGTTGTTGCACAATTTGCAATAGGTAAGCCAAAAGGCTACCAAATGGCAATTCCACATAATTAACGTCATTTGCAACCAAACGCATATTCCCTCGTAAATGATCATTTGAGTTCTTTTTGTCTGGCTTGGTTCATGAAGTGAAAGGGACAGGGGTAAGGGAGAGAAATGGGTCAGACTCAGGACTCAGCTAGTGGAGTGCAGATTAGTTAAACCTTTTAATAATTAAAATCAAGCTGGGAGTTTGCCATTGTTTCTTATCATATCCTCCAACTCAACCGAAAAAAAAAAAAACCCTCGGCCTGACCAAAAGCTCCAAATATCAATGCATAAAAAGGTTTTTATTTATTTAGTTATAATCCTTGCCATTTTAATATCTTAGAGTCCAATTTCAACCAAATTGAATGGTTGTGTTAAAGGGACAAAGTGGCGACCTCAGCAAACAGGCCAACAAGATGCAGGTACCCTCTGCAACCGGTGTGTTGAGCAGAAAGACCAAAGCCATTACCAACATGGCAAGAAAAAGGATGGTGGAACTCATGGTGGTAACTTCAAAACAACCAATGCTTTTGGAAGTGAGAGTTCTACTCTATTTATATCGGAATATCTAGGAATTGCATAATAAAATTTCACATGGGCGAACTGAACAAATTTACTTAGTTGTCACTTACTTAGTTAAGTTGAGTAAATATTAGTATTTTAGGCATTGTTAAACTGATGATGCGCATGGTGCATGTGCATCATATAGAAAAAGGCCCAAATTGGGATGGCCCTTCCACTGCTGCTTGTTGATTGGGATTTTGGGGCAAAAATATGATGAATAAAAATTAATCTGCGTGTTCACAATAGGAGAGTACGTTTCAAATTTGGTTGCTCACGCTATGTTAGTCTCTGAGATCTAGGTGTTTATAGCGACAGACGGATGGATGGTCAGACGGAAATGTATATTGTGGGTTTTGTAATTTCCGTAGCTAAGTTAAGCGCTTAAGAGCCAAAAATCCTTATTACTCTCTCATTTCATCTGTTCCTCTCAACCGGCATTACCAGAATCTTTTCTTAGTGGGTCTTTTTGCGCTCCTACGAAAAGCTCAGCTTAATACCCTTGCCCTTAGGCAATGAGATGTAGGGATTGCCAATGATGAACACATTGGTCAAACGAGTGGCAAACACATGACCCTGGGAATCCTTAATGTGAACAATATCGAAAGAACCGGGATTACGTTCACTGTTAACAACACTGCCGACAGTGATCATGCAGGTCATAAAGTTATCCGAATCGAACTTGATGTAATTGGTGATCTTGCCAGTGGCCATATTAACCTGCACGGTGTCGTTGGCATAAATCAGGGGATCGGAATAACGGATGGAATAACCATCGTGTGTGACCATGAACGGTACACCCTTGCCACCCAATTGGCCTCCTCAACGGAAGTGCGATGGATGGTGAAGCGTCCCTTCACATCGTACACCAGGCGAAAATACTCGCCGGTCTTCTTCAGGATAATCACATACATGAAACCAGCTAGGTAGGTGGGATCAGAGCGCATTTTGTCATCAACCTTAACCAGATGCTGCATAACGATTTTGGTCACTTCGATACCATTGAGGAAATGGGTATATCGAATTGCCTTTATACAGGGTTTGTCCGGAAAGCAATAGGACAAAGTCGATTTAAAAAAATTTATCGTTACAATTCTTTAAAAACTTACATCCTTCTGCGTCGATGCAGCGCTGCCAGCGCGATTTCCAAGCCTTGAAGGCGTCACGGAAGGCATTCTCCGGTAGGGTTGTCGAATTTTTCAAAAATATCTATATCGATATTTTTGGCGATATTGAAAAAGTATCATTTCGATATAAATATTTTGGTGTCAAAAACATCGATATTATCGATATTTACGATATTTTTCAATAAAAGCCCGGATCTTAACAATGAACAGGTCTATTGAGGTAATTGAGGCGTCATTTGACGCGTAATAAGAACTACAATCTGACTGCGCAAAAAAAAATATAGATTCAATGTATATTTATTGAATTAACAAAAGATATTTATTTTTTATTTCATATATAACATAAGTTCTGGAAACTTATTAATGAATTTAAATTTATGGAACAAATGCAGTGTTTACTTTTTTAATTCATCATCTTTCAAACTAGAGCATTCGAACTAAAAAAACATAAAAAACTTATTCAGTTCTTCCCAGCGGCACACAGCTAAATGATAATAATTTAATCTCCTGTCTTGGAGGTTGTTGAGATATCATGGCAGTGTTGTGATCAGCGAAGAGCGATCCTTCAAAAATTACGTCTTCAGGTGTCGCACACTTGTGTTTAAAAGGAGAACAATATGTGTGCAGCATGATTATAATCGACTGCCACTGTTTGACGATAGTCGTCATGCTGCAATCATGTTATTCTTTACTGTTTTTAAAAATGAGCTGCACTTCAGCAAAGCATCTCCATGCTTTGCGACTAAGTGCGCCTTTATGTTTGTTGAGTTGCCATGGTCCTTACAACTTTTTGCACAGTTTACAGTTAATAAAACAACTTTTAAACATTGTGCCTTACATGTCCAGAGCACAAGAAACAGTTATTCGCAACATTGTGACTGAAGGCTAAAACAAAAATATCCCCGAAAAATATCACTAAAAAAATATTCGATATCCGATATATCGCCTCCGAAAAATATTCGATAATGATATTCTTCATTTTGGGCAAAAATATCGATATTTCGATATATCGATAATATTTTCGACAACCCTAAAGAGAGAAGAAATTATTTCTGACCCCATTAGGAATATATTAATATTCTTGATCAGCATCAATAGCCTAGTTAGTCGATATAGCCATGCCCGTCTGTATGAACACGCAGATCTCAAAGATGATAAGAGATAGAGTTTTGACATGTATTGGACATATACTTTTTATATTTGCATATTTCCCATATATCATATGTCTCCCACAGTTTTGTTGATAGATGTTTCTGAGCATATTGAGTAATCGTGTTATTTATCGATTTGACAAAAGAATCAATGCTTTTAGCTGCTACTGCAGGTACAGAGTATATTACAGTCGGGCTTGGCCGTTTTTCTTACTTGTTTTAGTTGAGTTTATTGTTATCCGAATCGAAAGACCATTTATTTTTGTATACGGGCGGGGAATCCCAGATTTCAGCTCTTGTTGTGGGAGTTGAAGCTAGCACTAATCCAATTTATATAATATTTAACACTTTGATTTGCTGTACCAGCCAAATAAAGAATATTTTGAATGAATGTCTTTTCGTTATTTGGTAGTTTGATTAATTTATAATTCATGTCCAACAAATAGATATCTCTTTATTATTTCAAAAATCAAACCACTGTGCGCTGGTGTTCCAGTTCGTTGACTTTCACGTGCGCCTAGCTTTGGTCATAGGTTTTTACGAGCCAACTCCCGGGTACCTGTGCTTGGAGCTCGCTCTGTTTTGTAAATGACAATTTTACCGTTTTGTGGACTCTGTCTGTTTGTCCGTCCGTTTGCTCAAGTGCTTCAGACTGTGGCAAGTGGCGGGGCAGCAATTTGTTAAAACTGTTTGGGTAGGGTAGGGAGCTCTATGTGTGTGTGTGTGCGTGACTTTCGCGGAAAATGTGTGTTTTTTTTATTATGAGTTTGCTAATGTCAAGTGCAAAGTAACGTTAACGTTTGACATCCAAGTAGCCGCCAAGCAGCTACAATAACATTTGTTGCAATCAACATAATCAAAACAGACAAAATAATGCTTGCTCCACCACCATTGAGGACACCTCATCCAACAGCCGAGTCTCAAGTGACGACTTATGCGGCAGGGGTGGAACCGATTCTAAGAGTACTCAACTGTCTAACTGCCTGTGTGCCATATAATGACTCAAAAAGGGGAACCATAATTGCAGCAGATAGATTTACCAAAATAATTAAGGACACAGAAAAAAGAAATTAAAATGAAATATTTATAATATTCGCTTAAACACAAAGCTTTTTTGCGGTTGTTGTTGTTGTTGATGTTGTGGGGCATTTACATTTTTTATGATAACAAAATTAATTAAAAACATTGAGCTCACTCTGTCAAAAGGGAATGTCTCTGACAGCTGCGCTTTCGATCCGGAAAATAATTGCTATTCCGGGGATGCTAAACGGCTCCGCAAGTCACATTTGTGACTTTATAATATTTATTGATCCAAAGATAAAATTAAATCTTGTCGAATTTTTAGAGACAATGAAAATAGTAGGAATAGTGAACGTATTACGAAACGAAATCTCAAATGGCAACAGGGTCACATCTAAAATAGATAAAAAAGTATGTTGAGCCTTCACGAACGAATGGTACTCAAAAATCTTTTATTTTATTTTCTCTGCAAAAGGCAAGGAAAGCAAGGTGAAGGACGACGGATGTGTACACTTTCAGTTCACAGCGTCTGAGTGGGGCAGGTGAATAAGGCATCAATTTTATTACATTTCATTGAATGGGAAATTTGATTGAAATCAAAACGATTTACGTTTGAGTTTATCAATTTGAAGACAAATAAACTAGATTACCTAAAATCCTAAACTCATTCACATATAACATCTCTTCACAGTTGCGTGACTCCGTTCATGGGCAATTAATGCATAAATTGCATCAAATCACGTTGGAGATTCGTGCCGATTTGCTTTAAATGAATCTGAAATTGAGATTTCCTACTTGAGTGCAATTAAAATTAACTTGGAATAAAGCTCTATAAAGACTGGCATTAGGGTGAGAGACTGACCAATAAGGGCCGCTTCTGTGAGACTCAGTTATCCTCCAGTTTAGAGCCAGCGGCGTTGAATGGTCCGCAATCAATTTGTCGACTAATTGACATACATCAGCAACAGCCCAGTGAAGTGTGTGCTTAAAACGCAATGAGAAATTATATTTTTAGCCCGGCCCCGGGACCCGGCAATGGCCCCATGCTGCCTGCCGTTCTGGCTCTGGTTTGGCTTGGCTTGGCTTGGTTGATTGTGCACTGGCAAAACGAATCAAAATGTGAACACTTTATTAAAGTGGAGGGACAGGGGAGGTGAGGGCAGAGGAATGGAAGTAGCATACAAATCAAATGTCGAATTTAATGCTCTCATAAGTTGCGATGCGAAAAACTGGCGATTCAATGCATTTTGAACTCACTTCAAATAACGAGGGCTGTTTCAGAAGTCAGTGATTTTTTGAGTTTCTAATGTAGACTTCTGTAAATTGTTGAGAAAGCTTGAAAGCAGACGAACATGTAAGTAGTGCTGAAAACCCGACGTGCAGCTTAAGATTAACTTCGCAGAAGGATTTTAAAAGCTTCAAAATGCAAGGGTTTATAGGATCATATCTTATAGGTAGGTCGAAAATATTATAATTGTCAACTTTAATTGGAAGGTAAAGATCTTCTCCGTAAGTCGGTTACAGAACGGCTTGCAGCTTTGATTAAAACCATTAACGATGGTACTAAATGGTTCCTTATATACTCTTTAAGGAATTGGACGTACCAGCACTAATGCCGCGTAACGGTTTGGTCGTCCATGAGCTAGCATCGGTAAAAATTGTCGACCAGAATAAACTAACGGCCGCATAGACACCAATACAAATGAAGAAAACTTTTAGTCACACAACAAGAACCACAAGAAATATAAAGGGAAACCCGATTTTTTTTTGTGTGTGCTCGTGGCTGTCTGGTATACGCAAAATCATTCGCAGCCAACAATAAAACCTTCGCTCGGAGAGAAAGAGTAGAGAGAACAAAGAAGGCAATACGCGCAGGTCTGAATTTGTGGAAAACAACAACGAATGCGCGGCGTGCACAATGGGCTTGGGTGCATCTATTCTAAATCTATTACCTCCAGAACCAAACCACCTCTGTGTAACAAAAGATTTGATTTAGTAAAATTACTTAATACCAGAGATTAAAACCGAAAAGAATATCGGTTTGGGTTACGGTTACTGTTTTGGCCGATCGATTTTTTCCGGTAACGGTTATATTACTGTTGTGGAAGATCGGTTACGGTACTGATTACGGTTATTAACCAAATTCTGTTTCGGGTTTTGGTACCGGTTACAGTTATTAGTATGATATATAAAATTTACAATTCATGCAGACAAAAGTGGGGATTCATTTTAAATTCTACTCCTAAAAACAAACGCTCAACACTTATTTGTGTGGGTGGTTCTGCTAGCAAAACTTTTGATAATTTAAAAAGATTTGGCAATATTGTTTCATTTTTTCCGACCGTTCCAAAATGTGTCCTCTGTCAAGCCATGTTTTTAATAAAGATGTCAGATTGTTTTTAATTGGAACTGCTGGAAATTTCCGACCAACTTGGATGTGGACTGTTTCCCCCTGATAAATCAATCAAATTATGGTTGTCCAACAATTTAATACAGTTAATTTTTTGATCGGCATAATAAAGACAGATTATATCTCGGATTAAGAAATATTGCACATAGGTAAGCATCATTCTCGAACAGACTTTGTTCTTTAAACTCTAACTCGTAAGACTATAGTTTGGTCAATTCTAACTTGTTTTTGATTTCAAATTAACATTGAATCCAGATATAACCTAAGTTACCAGAAAAAATCAGAGTTAGCTGATGCCAAATTTGAGCCGAAGTCGTACATTTATGGATCGGCTAAACTAGCCAGCATCCAGTGTAATATCACAAACATATGTATATGGAAAGATGAGGAGGGTAAAGATTTTGGTTAGCTGCACTCACTCTTTCTCGTTCGCTCTCTTTTCTTTGTGGCCGTCAGCAATAATGTGGTGCAATGTATGCATGTAAAATGTTCATTGTGCGTACATAAAATTTACTTCAGAGCCGGCCATGCATAACTCAGTGTCAGAGAGAGAAGGGCATATTTTTTTGTCCTCTCCATTTGGCTTGCACAGGTCTAGACCAGAGCCAGCCAGCCGTAGCTACCAGGGGCCGAAGTCACTCATGTTTTTATGTAAACGCGAGCCGAACTTATGGAATTTTTACTAGTAGAGGAAAACCGAAATTAACCCGTATATTTGTTTCTGTTTCGGTTCTGATAACCGGTTATGGTAGTAAAAGTTATAGGGTTACGGTTATAAGAAAAACATTTTTTATCTTTTACTGTTTCGGTTGCAAATTTTAAAGTGTTTTTAGCGGTTAAGGGTTTCGGTTTCGGTTACGGTTTTAATCTCTGCTTAATACAGAAATCAATGTTTAGTTGTTAGAGAAGTTGATGCAGTATCTGCTGAATATCCCTTGTGTAAATCATATCCAAATTTGGGATATTACTGCTATGAAACGGGAAATAAATCAAACGTTTAGTTGTAACATAGCGATTCAAACTCCTCTTATATAAGTACGTGTACATAAAAGGACTATTGAATTTTGGAAGGCGACTCATGAGTTTTTAATTTTAACCGATTTGCTGAAATTCATAGAAAAGTAATTCAGATTGCTATCAACCAAGGTTCGAACAAAAACCTTAGGTTCCATAACCGGTCTTTGAACCAACCTTTATACCTTACGACGTGTTAGAACCTCCGCACCAGACTTTAAGAGATGTGCCTTGATATGAAGCATTTTCCTGTAGGATATAACAAAAATTCTAATATGTCTGGATTAATAAAGGAACGTCGACATAGTCTCGCTTCTGAGCCAGTTGGTGATGGTGGTATTTTTTAGTCCGCAAAAGTAAAAAAAAAATACGTTAATTTTTCAGGGTGCATTAAATAGTTTTTTTTTTGCCAACAAAACCCAAATTTTCTTCAAGAAATCATCAACATGAAACTGCCCTCGTACTGCACTATTTATAGACTTCGTCCAATGTTGATGTACTAATTTTTCAGTGAGCCGCATATCCGATAACATCAATCCCATTGCAATTCCCCCTGTCTCCTGTCATTCAACGCATATGGCAAGCATAATTAGTCGGCTTTGGTGACAGTGGGGCGCCTCCGTTCCCAGGGAGCTCCTTCCCTAGTTCCAACCATTTCCCCATAAAAGTACAATTGCATTTCCACAATCGCAGTTCGTCTGCCGTCTGCAGCTGTCTGCATTAATTAATTCCTTTGAGCGGAGCAGACACACGCAGAGACATGGAGCGAGTTCTCCACTCCCCCACACTTCATCTAAATGGGCAGACACAGAGTCTGCTTTGTGTGTTCGTTTGTGTTGTGTAATACATACAAACATTTATGCATTTATAAAATTGAAGTAGCAACGAGTATTGTGAATGCATTTAATAAATACGCATATGTGTGTATGTCCGTATGTCTGTACACAAAAATAACAAACAACATTGCATTGACATTCAAGTGAGTATTGTGAATATTGTCATGTTCATTCATTTCACACTCCTCCTCCGTTTCCACTTGCTCGAATTATTTGTGCACAGATTTATGCCAGACATGTGCCACCGCTCCGCCCCCATTCACGTACACACTTACATATGTTTACCTTTGATCTTTGGAGAAAGCCCAATCTGGTAACATAAATATTAATAAACGAAATAACCAAGCAGATCAATTATTTTGTGCAAGCAACTGATGGCAAAGGTATTCCAAACATCGGAACTGTGCTAAATGCTGCACTTTGTAGTGTTTGGGATTTTGACATTTTCGTTAATTAGAGATGGCAGCAAATGTCTGAAGGTGTAGAAAAACTTAAGAATGGAAAAGCCTTGAATCGAAGCAATACCTGCAGAATTTATCAAATATGCCAATGCTCTGTTTATGGAAGACTGACACATACATTTAAAACGATTTCGGACGAGGGAAGGAAGTCATCCAAAAATGGTGCGTAACTACAGGGGAATCTTATTTTAAAACGCATTAGCCCAAGTATTCTTAGCGGTGCTCCTGCAACTGAATATATGAATAGAGTACCAAGCAGAGTTCCATATAAACTATTTAACCTTAGAGCAATGGTTTTCTGCTAAATCTGAGGTCATAGTCTGCTAGTTAACTCCTCTTCTATATCCTCTTTTCGCTTTGAAACAGTGCCATACTTAAATATTTTCCCAAAGGGATTCTTGTAAATATACACAAGGTTAAAGCTCCTCTATACGCTGATGATATTGTCATCTATACAGAATTCCCAGAGAAATTCGCTTCTAAAGTGTTGCAAAAAGAGAAGCCTTTAAGGGAATTTACCAAGTTCAAGATGAGCATTGCAATCTGTACCAAAGGTAAACAGAGTATATTTAGTTTGTGCAAATGTTTGTAACTGTCAGCAGAAATCATCTCCGACTCTATAAAGTATACTATAAACTCTTGAGCAATACTAAAGCCGCTCCTTGTTTTTTCAGTGTACTCATAGAAACAGTAGAGCTAGAAAATCTTTGCGATTGCTGTTTGAGAAGCGTTAAAAATGAGAGAAAATAAATGACAAACATAGAGATTTAGGGGTCAGTTGTTTTTGAAAACAACCAATCCAAATGTCGGTGTTCCACAAATGTCGGAGATTTCATTTTTCGGAGTTAGCGTCGGAGTCGCTGGCAAAAAACAGCTGACTGGAAGTAATTGCGTTGTGGCTGCCACGGCAGGGTTGTCGGTTTCAAAATAATTTAAATAAATGTTGGATTCAAATTATTTCAAAGTTTGTAAACCAAATGCTGAAAGCGTTTTTGGTATGCACTGAGTTCCAAACTAATAAATAATTTTTAAGCCATTAATACTCAATTTGATCGGGTTAAGAATCAAAATAAGTGCTGACCTGCCAAATAATTATTTTGTATTGACAACCCTGTTGCTTACAAGTGAGTGGAGTGCACAAATATAAATTCAAAAATGCCCGCGGTTGAATTGCTTTGGATATTGCTGGGAAAAGGTCGTTGACGAAGGAAACAAAATCGCAACAAGAGTTTTATAAATTATCCAATCCTTTTTTGTTTTTTGATTAGCGCAAGTTTCTTTTCTGCAGCGATATGCGACTGATTTTCCATATGGCATTACTGCCTCTTCCTCCGGAGTTTATGTTTCCACCATAAAATCAACTTTTAAAGATCAAAATAAATGTAAAAAGTGAAGTTAAATGTTTCACCGCTGCCAATTTGTCTACCATTTCGTAGTTTGAAATTCTCGCCGATATAATGTATCGATAGGTTTTTTCGATACTTCATTGAATTAACCTATTAAATAATATTTTATAAAACTGCTAATTCATCCACATAATCTTGTTAAATTTATACTTCGTATATGCGTATAAACTTTTCATTTTGAAAAAAAAATTACAACTCCGAAAATGTTATTGTCGCTATTGGAATAAGTTAGCAGGTTTGCTCATTGTTGCTTTCTGCTGCTGTCAGGCTTTTGCATTGTTTTGCTGGACAATATTTTTAAATTAATTTTTATTACTTAAAACCCATCAAATCTTTAATAATATTAATGCAATTCGATCAGTTAAGCATTCAAGTTCTGTTCCTCATTATTCTATTTGACTCAAATCTCTTTTTTAGCAAAACATAGGCCAAATGTCGCCACAAAATTTGCAACATTTGAAAACAACCAAAAGAGGTTTCAGGAACACCGACAATTGCTTTCGGGTTGCTTTTGGGTTGTTAGAGGTTTGTAGAACACGGCCGATTAACTCACAAACCCTATTCGGCATTCTGTCTACGAGGTTTTTTAAATCACTAAGGCACAGTTCTTCCCACGCCTTTATTATTGCCAATTTAAGCTCCTTAGTACTATTGTACTTAGCATAATTTTTAGCATAAATCCTTCGGATCAGTAACGCCCACAGGTTTTCCATCGGATTTATGTCCGGGAAGCACGCGGGCCACTCCAATAACCGAATATTATTGCCTTGTGTTGCGTGCATTGATGCGTTGTCCTGTTGGAAAATTAACTTTTAACGCCTTCTACCGCGTAAAAAAGGCAATAAATAATATCTGAAGTTCAAATGAGTGCTTGAAGATGCCAGCTCCAAGCATCCACACTCGCAATGATTCTCCTTCAAAATTTCTTTTAGAAAAGCACAGGGGTTCCTTCCTCAAATCCGGGATTGTCCAAATTAAACTTTTTCTCATCCTAGAAAATGATCTAGAACAGCGGTGGGCAGCAAAAATAACGGAAAGGGTACAACAACAACATTTTTATTTTTGTTATATGCTTTTGATCAGCGCGATACAGCGCATGTTTGTTGTAATATCTATTGCGTCGTGGGTTTTGGTAAATAACGAGCCGGGTTGCGCGGGTAAGAAGGGCTATAAGACTGCCCACCGCTGATCTAGAACCATAAATTAATATATGCATTGCTCTATAAAAACTTTTAACCTTTGTCCAGTCAGTTTCCTTGTTATCTCTGGCTAATATCATCCGGGCTTCTATGCCTGCCACCTTAAATTTTTGTCTCACAATATTTTCAGTATTTTTTTAAGACCGTGCAACGGTCTAGCGAGATAATTTTAGGCCACATTCAGCAGCTAACGCATTATCGGTCTTTAATAATTGCTTTGTAGCACTCACTAATCGGCGCTGGTCAAGCTGACTTATCTTCGTCTTACGCTCCTCTGTGCTTTTTTTTCATATTCATTTCGGTTTTTTCGAAAACCAATTTTCAGACAATTTCACAACATGAGCAATTCTCAGGCTTTCTCGACATCTGACAGCACTGGCCCACTTGGCATATTTAGAAATTTATTACAAATAGTTAAATATTTAACAAATAGTTAATAGCAAATAAAATCGCCGCCAGCAAAAACAAAATAAGAAATTAAATTGTGCGGCTATAATGATGCACCTCGCTCAATTTGAAAATGAAACATAACGGTTAATTTTGTTCACTGAGAGTGTTGTTTTTCGTTCTACTGTTTCTATGCGTGCACTGAAAAAACCAGGTTCGGCTATAGTGCTGGTCTAGAGTTTTTATAGCGATATAGCAGATCCGAGAGAAGATTCGAGATGGTGGTTCGACATTTATGGAACATAAGCAGATCAAGTTTATTTTTAATTTTTGCCAAGTCCGTTCGCAATTGGGAAGAAACGTCATATCTCCCAGTTTTTTTTTTTTTTTGGTAGATAGTTTGTACCTTGTGTGAAGTGATGCGTTTATCATCAAGAAAATTCAAAACAAAACCGAAAAGGTCGTGTCATTTTAACCATATTTATTTGTTGTCAATCTGCTCTTGTTTAAAGTGCACTGTCATCGTTAGCAGAGCAACAACAATAAACCCCAAAGACGTGGGCCTGCCTGCCTGGCTGTGGTCTCTTTTAATTTTTCTGGCTTGTCTCTTAGTGTGGAGGCAAAGATACAAGATACACACATCTTTATCTCCATTTAGCAGAGCAACCACCGCAAGAACAACAAACAGCAACAGTAATCAAGGTGTCCTCCAGTGTGAGTTTGCGTGTGTATGTGTGTGTGTGAGTGTCTGGGAATACACTTTTTGTTGTTGTTGCCTTTTCATGAGAGTTTTAGCCTGTGTATCTGTGTTAATTGTATTTTGATTGAATGGCGTTGAAATATTTACTCTGCATATGGAAGATTTCAACCAGAAATTTGTTTGATTTCTTTGCACGCTTTAAGCAAATGAGGCACAAAATGAAGTGTGAATTTTATTATTGTGGCTCGCTCATCTCCCTTTGTAACAGGTTTTCATTTTCCAAAGTGTTTACAGAACGCAAATTGCTTCCCAGCCACTGCATCTCTCTTCTCATTCTCATGCAATGGAAAAGATACAATTTGTGTGTACATACCTAAGTACTTACATGTCTGATTTTGGTGTGCCCCATTTTTATTTTATCATAATCCATAACCATATTTTGATTTCATGCTCTTGTGTGTGTTTGTGAGTGTTCAGCTTGTTTTTTGGAGGGTTGTTTTTGTTATTATTGTAGACACTCGGTGACTTGATGCTATAACAAGGTGTGGCAGGTCACGAAATAAAATATTTTTAAAATAAATTTAATTTTTATGTTTACTCTAGAAAAAAAATAATTTTTTTGTATCTCCAAGGGAGACAATTTTTCTTATCCCCTAGTAAAGGATATTTTCTTATACCCTAAAAGTGACGCTTTCGTGTCTCTAAGAAGTCTTGCCACTTCTTTCTGAAGAGAGATAGAAATGCAATATCACAAGCATAAAGGGATACCCACTAGAAGCAATAAAATTGTTATTTGGCATTGTTTTGTAATATGTTCTGTCCCTTAAATAAGCAAAAAGTCTGATAAAAGAATATAGACAAAGCTTCGCCTAATACCATGAACGTGACTTATGTTAGATCAAGTTAAATTAAAAAACTGAATAATTTTAAATCAAGGCAAACCCGGAACCGGGTTTCGGTAAATTTTGGGACTCTCGAACCGGTCCATAAACAGAACATTCTAGTTTTATGATCTTCCGAACCGGCCCCCATCTGTTTAGAAAATGACTCGGATCAAATTATGACTCTAGTCAAGAAATTTTTTTCAAATTTAGGTAAAAGAAGAAGTTTGGAAAGGAACGACATTTACATGTTTTTGTTTTTTTTTTTTTAAAAAAAAAAACATCTCGAAGCTCTGAATAAGGTTCAACCAAAAACTTTGGTTGGACAAGCTTAAAAAATATACGCTAGGTTCGAACCTTCTATGTCAAAATAGAAAACGATTAATTAAAGTCTAAAAATCTCGATTTTTCTTTTAATTTTTCAAAGTTTGATTTTAGCCGGCTCGAGGTCAACGGTTAATCATAATTTAATAATCAACACAAACAGCAGCGAACATTTTTTGTGCATAGCAATTATTTATCTAATAATTAGCTCATTTTTGTCTACGGCAAATGGGGCCAAAATGGCTCTACCAGCTTGCCTCACCTTGTTAAACCGAGCGTGTTGGCTCGGTGGTGGCTGCGCATGGGGACCGTTAGACAAAGAGTCTTGGCTCTCTCATTCTCTCTCTCAATTGACATGCTCGCTCATAGAGATGCTTTGGCATTTTCACGTGTTGTTGACTGTGTTAACTGTTTTAGTCGTTGGTTATTTTGGTATTGTTCTTTTTGGCACTGATTAAATATATTAATTATTAACTTTTCTCTAAGATTTTTACTTAATCTGAGCTACCACCTGTTACGAATAATAATCTGGCAACGCTGGCCTTACTCAGTTCCCTCTTGTTGCTTTTGTTCTCTTTTTTGGGGGGACTAAGTGATTTTACGTGTTTGCTGCACCGCACACGTCTCCCGTTATCATCTTGCTCCTTCGTTTTAAGTTTCGATTTTTTTCTCGCTCTCCCGCGCCACGCTCTCTCGCTTAATATTTTTCGGTGGCGTTGCCCGTCGCTCTGTTGTTTTTGTCGGCGGCACACTCATTCTTAGCTTCGCGCGCGAAGTAACAACGACGAGAACGACGCGCGAAGGAGTACGAGAATGTTTTATTTAGGGATATAAAAATGTTGAGTGCAATTCGAGGCGCGACTAGTCAGACTTACGAGGTACGTACGTGCAGCCGGGGTCGCAATGAATGTCCTTTTGCTTGATTTATTAAGTGTGTAAAGCAAATTAATCAACTGTGTGTGTTGTTGTTGTTGCAGAGTGTCGAAAGCCAAACAAAGCCAAATTTGTGGCTTAAATGTGCCAGCCAAAGTGTGCAAGTTTAATAATCAATCATTCGTGTTGTGCGGTGCATAAAAGGCAGTCAAAATTTTCACCATTTATCCGCAAATATTTAGTGAGTATCTCAAAGATGCCTCCGAGCATCCCCCCACCCTCTACATACACCCACACACACACACACACACGCATCTACCGAGCAGAAAGAGCACGCGTGCAAAATGATGTTTGACTGTTGTTTTTGTTGTTTTGTGGCTCGTTTTGGGGCGCACGACGTCTTTGGGGGGTCACACACATACACAGATACGTCAATATAGAATGAGATACACACACACACACACACGCAGAGCGACCAAGTAAATTGTGAAGAAATGCGCGCTCGTTTGACGCTATATCAGCGCCCTTTATGACCGCCCCCACATTGAAAAAAGCAAAACAAATAAAAGATAGATACATTTTTCAGTGTTGTTGGGCATATTTTATTTATCCCAAAGCCTAAATTGTCAAACACAGCCACTAGCCACGTTTCGATTAGATACGAGGGCAGTTGGTATAAAAGTTATTTATTGCTATTTATCAAAATATCAAAATATTTCTCCTGGTTTTTCAAATTAACGTGACGTCGTCTTTATTCGACCCAATTTATACACCGACGAGCCATTTCGTCAAGTTTGGAAACAGGAAATAGCCGCAAAGTAGGCTAAGTCTGGAACTTATGCTGTCCAATCTGACAGGCCCACTTCGGCTTTCTCTGAAACACATTCGCGGTTGAACATTGCCGAACACTTTTCTGTAGTGGTCACACAGTTGAGTTTATTTCGTAATGTAAGCAATCGCGGCACCCATCGGGCGATTTACCTTTTTTAAGTTTTTGTTGTGAATTTTGAACTATCACCCGCTCAGTTCATTCTCCCATCTTCCAATATCACTGAAAGGATTATAACGGGGGTCGGCACGTCGCTATCTACTCTGCATACAAAAGTGCTCAGCAGCAGCGACGTTACACATCGAGAGTAAAAGCTCGTCCCTGCGATTTTTTCGCAGCAATAAACTCCGATTCAGTGGCTAAGAAAATGTGAATGTGTTTTTTGCCGGCCCCTTTATTATACCGACGGTGTCAACCTAACGACCTTTATTAGCTTCACTTGTGCTGGCACGACCATTTCTTAAGCATTTATATAGACTTTTCTTCGTCTCGATTATGTGCTTTGAGCAAACAAATTCGTCCCTATCCCGAACCAGAACCTTATAGCGAACATAATCGCACAATTTTTAGAAGCGTTAATAACCAGGGCTGCAAACCTCCTAAAAATCGGAAGTGGTTCACTCTGGGGTTCGAACCCCCTAAAATGTTTGGGTTCGGGTTCACGGAGCGGGTTCATAAGGTCGCTGAACCAAGGTTCCGGTTCGAACCGGGGTTCAGGAATAATTTTGTTTTATCGCTAATTCGGACATTAAATTGAAAATTAATTCAAAATTTTAATCATTAAGGGAGCGCGCACACATGTGGCTGAATGATGAACTGAAGGCAGAACTTAAGGCTGACCTTGCTAGCGAGCACAACATGCACTGGTTTGATATTTTTAATTCAACTGTAAGCTCAGCATTGCGGAATCAAAGATATTTATTTATTTCGGCTTGCTGCCCTACTTAAATATCATGGTCAGCCATCAGTTTATCTTTCCGTTGCAAGTGTGCGCGCGCCCTAATAGACGTTTAGAGTTCATATAATATTAGAGTATTTTAGTTAACTTTTGTTAATACTGGCTCTTTGGCTAGGTACTTGTGCCTCAGGAAGAGGTAATACAAGAAATGTGATATTGTTAAGTTCTTCACAATGATCATTTATCGAAAGTTTTAATACATAAGAAATTTAAAATTAATTTCAAGAAAGAAAAATCTAAGAAGTCCTTCACATTTTCATTATTTTCTTGCTTTTTTGCGAAAAATTCAGTTTCATCAGAAGAAGGACATGGTACAGAATCATTGATGCTTTTATTTCTTAGTTCCTTTTGACGACAATTCAGTAATGCTTTTATTTGCAAGCCATTTTTGTTCAAAGGCAAAAACATTTGGTTTCTTTGATTCAGAGATTCAGTTGTAGAGATTGGGATTGAATTCAAAATGTAAGAACGGTTTTCTAAGCACTTTTCTAAATATGTACGAATATTTAAACTTACAAAAACCAGCATGAGTGCATTAAGCACTCCTATATTAAAAACATATTTTTGAACCCAACCCTTTTTGATTTTGTTTACTCCGGTTCGGGTTCAGGTTGGAATAGAAAAATTTGTTCTGCTCTGGTTCAGGTTCGGTCTCGGGCTTTCCAAAAATGCAGGAGACTCCGACTCCGGAGCGGTTTAACTACGATACGTTTTGCAGCCCTGTTAATAACAATAAATACGAAACCCAACTCTGAAATAAAAGAACCAGAACAAAAAAAAAAAAAACAAAATCGTATCACTTTGTCAGTTTGGTCACATATAAAAATAAGAATTCATCGAATTAGAACTACTCCGATATGGACTAGTATTCTGTTCCAAAAGGATAAACTGGAAAATTAGGAAGTTTTTAGTTTGAAGTTGTAAACTTTCCTGGTCCCTCCACATTTAAATCACAAATGTAAAATATGTATAATTGTTTTTCATAGAAACAGTCAAACATCAAGTCCATTCTGATTTTTGTTTTGTAAGCAGTTTTCTTTTTTGTTGGTCCTACCGAAATTGTTATTTGTTATCAGTATCTTCTAAGTTCATATACCTTGAAAGTATTCTATTCACCGGATGGTAAATAACAATAGCAGAGTTGATGACTCATCGAACTGTCCTCTGACCGGTTCTCGATAATTTAAAATTATCTTTGTTGCTACTTTAACCTCCAGATAATCACTTGTCAAATTCAAATTAATTTCAAAAATGTTTGTTTACACAAAAACCACCAAAAGTCAAACCCTAAGTAGTGGAAACTCATTTTGACAACATTGATGTGTGAAATCATGCATAAAGTGTTAACGACACCGCCATTTAGCTCTGTGACAAACAAGAAAACCTGTCCGTCTCAAGCTGCTAAGTGTTCAAATGTTGTGAGATAATCAATTACCGAACCTAGGCACGTAATTTAAGCTCAAGTAGCCGTACTTCTTTCATTTTCAAAATTTGAGTAATACATTCTTTTACACGTTCTCTATGTATGACAACTCTATGCATTTAGTATCGATTTGTTTTGAATATATCGCTTTTGTAGTCAATGCCAATTTGTTCGCTGTCAATTTTCTATAGCCACCTAATGAATATTCAATTCACCTTACATTTTGTGTAATTGTTTACAGGGGCAGGTGTTCGGCTTTTTGTGTTTTTGTGCCATTAATATAATTAAAAACACGGTCCGATAATTATTGAACTTTATTGATCTTGTCTATTTGATTAAATGCATACATTATGAGTCCCAACTGTGAAGGCACGTTTTTCAAATTTTCTCAAAGAGAATTTCAGACAAAAATGAATGAACCCACCCCCAAAAGTTATGGAATGGCTTGATATGTTATTAGTATTAGAGGGCAATATTATTCTATCGTCTTGATGCAGAATTTTCTAAGATATCAAGTAAGCGGAATGCAAAAGTGGAAACCAAGCTTTTAATTGAATGATTGTTCTTGCGCCAAATAACCATTTTTTTTTGTTGCTAATGTTTCTAACACGTACATTATTAATGTAAAGTGATTTTAAACAAATTTGCTAAGTCTGAACCGATCGGTCGGAAAATTAATTCGACTCCGACAGTGTCGACGAAGTACTAGGAATGTTGTTTAAATTTCTCGTTTCGCTCATTGATTGGGTAAGATAATATAAAATCAATAATTTTATAGCATTTAAACCTGGTTTCTTATCTTCCGGTTAATCAAACTTACCAGAGTTTAGCCAAATTTGAATTTCTCACACTCATTTTAGCGAGCAGTCGAGTAACACACTTAACCGCAGCCTCATTTCCAGTTTAACCGTTAAACTTTAGTAAAGTCCCGATCAACTCATCAATAATATTATCGATAGCACTCGCCTTGATTGATAATAAATATGCAAAGGGTATAATAAATTGTGCTCAACAGTTTGCAACGCTTCTTCTTTTTCTTCTTCTTTATTGGCCCGATGTTTGCATCACAACCGTGTGACGGTCTCGGCCGCTGCAAGCAACCCTCCTTCGCTCCTGCGAGCTGGCCCAGTTTTCACGCCAAGCTTGGAAATGTCTTCCGCACCTGGTCGTCCCACCTTGTCTCCTGCCATGTCCCAGTTCTTTCGCATTCCTCTTGTAGACCATTTTTGCTGGAGCTTGTTCATCCATACGGGTAACATGTCCCAGCCAGCGCAGCCGCTGTTGCTTTATGCGCTTGACCAGACTAGTATCCCCATAGAGCTCATACAGTTCGTCATTCTTTCGGATGCGAAAATCCTCGCCAACTTTCAAAGGTCCATAAATCCTGCGAAGAATCTTTCGCTCGAAAACGCCAATCGCCGCCTCATCCGCTGATGATATTGCCCATGCTTCTGCGCCATATTGCAGGACTGGGATGATAAGCGACTTGTATAGCGCTATTTTTGTTCTTCGCTTGAGGTCTCTGCTCTTGAACTCCCTACTGAGCCCGTAGTAGCATCGGTTTGCGAGCGTGATTCTTCTTCGGATTTCCAGGCTGATGTTGTTGTCGCCGGTTATCATCGTTCCGAGGTAGACAAAGTCCTCTACAACTTTAAAGTTGTACTCTCCCATTGCAACAGATTGCCCAAGACGCGTGTACTTCTGTTTCGAGGACACTAGGTACTTCGTCTTGTCCTCGTTCACCGCTAAGCCCATCAGTTCCGACTGCCTCTCAATCTCTGAAAACGCCATGCTTACCGCCCGTTCGGTTTTGCCGATAATGTCAATATCATCGGCGTATGCGAGTAGCATTACATCTTTATTAAAGATGGTGCCAGATGGTGGCGGAGTATATACTCCATCAGCAGATTAAAGAAGTCACACGATAAGGTCCCTGCTTAAAACCTCTTTTGGTATCAAAAGGCTCGGAGAGGTTCGTTCCTATTTTGACGGAGCTTTGCGTGCTTCTCAACGTCATCATGCAAAGTCGAACGTACTTTGCTGGTATACCAAAGGTAGACAGGGCTTCAAAAATCCTTGACCTTATCGGTGTGTCGAAAGCGGCTTTGTAATCGACAAAAAGATGGTGATTTTCGATGTTTCTCTCATAGGTCTTCTCCAGGATTTGGCGTAATGTGAATATCTGGTCTGAGGGTGGATTTACCAGGTCTAAATCCACACTGATAAGGTCCAATCAGTGTGTTAATAAGCGGTTTTAGACGTTCACAAATAATACGCGACAGAACCTTATATGCAATGGGAAGGAGACTGATCCCGCGGTAGTAAGATTGGTCAGGACACTTAGATTCCAATCGTCGGGCATGCTTTCGTCAACCCATATACGGCAAAGAAGTTGCTGCAGGCACCTTATCAATTCTTCGCCTCCAGCCTTAAAAAATTCAGCGGGCAGCTCATCAGCGCCAGCTGATTTATTGTTCTTTAGCCTTTGTATGGCTAAACAGACTTCCTGTTGGGTCGGCGGGTCTAATTCTATGTTGTCGGTCGCTACTTCTCTAAAGGCGGCATCATGTTCGTCATTGCCTCCCAGTAGGTTGGAGAAGTAACTTCTCCATTTGTTAAGCACCACTTGCGGATCAGTGACCAGATTCCCGTGTTCGTCTTTGCATTGTGCGACTCTGGGCTGTAAACCTTCTGTTAATTGCTTAATTTTTTGTTAAAAGTTTCGAGTCTCACACATGCCGAATAACATCTCGACTTCCTCTTCCCTGGCTCGAGGTCTCGTTGTGCTTGCACATAACTTCAAAAAGCAGGAACACAACACACCACAAAGGAGGCTAGTTGATCGTACAGCGTTTCATTGGTATCTGTACTATTAGATTCCGTCAGCAGTAGAAAAATTGTTACGCTTGACTCTGAAAGAATGCTCCTTGCATTCCAGTACAAGCAAGCTCGGCGGCCGAGATTAATTATTGTATTTTTGGCTCAAGGCTTGCCTTGATTTGTTTGTTGTACGAACATTAAAATACATTATGACAATAAAAAACGTATCATATTCGCAGCTATTATTTAGCTAAACAAAAATATAATTGTGGGAAAATACAACCTAAAGATTCAGAAAAAATCTGTTCTATGAGCGGAGTTGCAAAGTGCGAACTAGCCACTGAGTGTTGAGCACGTTTCCAAGAAATTATCAACAATACATACCGACATAAAGTATACATACATCTAACAAAATCATTGCTGCCATCGTCGTCTGTACCACCACCATCGCCCCCATCTCCTTCATCAGCTTCTCATGCATAGGAGAAGACCGTACGTTCATTCAAACGTGCCTCTACTTATCGATTTTTATATCATTTTTATCCGCTCCATGAGGAGCCACATGCTTTGCGCTCGGTGCGCTTGTCTTATATGCCTGCCCCTGTCCCTGTTCCGTCCCGTCCCGACGCGTCCTGCCTTGGTATTGTTATTTTTTTGTATTTTTTGTATGCTTCTACTTATAAACGCGTAGCAACGGACGGATTGGGGTGGCTAAGAGGCTGAGGCAGTAGTCAGCGACATATCGCCATAACACCATCAACAGTTCATATACCAATGCAAAGGCGAGCACTCCTCCTGGTTGTTGTTGTTGTTGCTGTTGTTGTCTGCCTGGCAGTCGTTTACTCGGATCCTTTTTGGAGTCCGATTCGCGCACGGCTGCCATTGTTGCAAAATGTGACAATAGACCAACAGCAGCAGCAGCCAGCCAGCCAGCCAGAAACAACAGCAGACTCGCAGGATGAAAACTTCAAAACGGCGGCGCTTGTAGCCCTCTTCCTTCTCTACTTAGCAAAGGTCCTACGGCAGCTTGGGCAGAGCAGAAGGATGGAGAGGAGCCGCCAGGCTGAGGTCATACCAGTCAACCAAATAAATGAAACAACAAAGGCGAAAGCATACACAACGATACAAACACTCACACAGAGAGAGTGCCTCATAAAATATGCGAAACCATAAGGTGGGACACCTACCCCCTTACCTCTACTCCGACCATGAAGGCTCTGTTGTCTCTAGAGTGTCCCCCGTTAGTGTGTGTGTTCGCATATAAATAAACATTATTTTTCTGCGCTCTCTTTGACAAGAAATTTAGTACAAAAGTGAAGAAGAGGAAGGCAACTGGCTAAGCATTTGGAAGCTGCAATTTGAGTGCTCAAAATAATGTTTTGTAATACGATCAAAAATATCGTCAAGATTTCATTGTAGTTTGAGTACAGTTTTACAGTCCTTTTAAATCTTAAATATTTTTATGCAATTTCTCCCCGCTTACCGAACATTGAATAAAATGATTTTTCTTTCCTTTTTCCCACAACCAGAAATACAAACACTTTGGGTATTAGAACTTTGGAACTTCGCTTCATTTCGGAAGTACTGTTCCTTCTTCGCTTTGAATAAATTTGGAATTTTAAAATTTAGCTTTTTCCAAAAATCGAAAGATTGAATGTCTTGGAAACTCTAGAGCAGCGATTGTCACCGGATGCCCCGAGGTGCCCGAAGATATTTCGCAAATTTACCTTAATGAGCCGAAGCTGAGTCCAAGAGAGTAAAAAGGCGTTTAATCGCTGGCTAGCCTTCGTATTGCACGCCAATACACTCTCCTGTCTACCCTTAAGCCTTTTTCTGGTTAACATTACACGTTAATCGAGCTATTATACAGACTGGTCTCTATCCATCATCATCGCTAAAGTGTAAACAACATAGTTCATTTTAAATGGCTTGAATAAATATAAAAACTTTCTCAAATGCGTCAGATTGGGGGTGTTCTTTTCTCTGTCTCCAGAGATTTTGGCCTCGATTGGTTTGGAAAACACTCTAAAAATTCTAAAATTTCAAAAGATTTTATTTTCTTATTTGAAAATCTATATAGAAGGCTGGGGTGGTGGGTTAGCCCTCGCTGGTACACAGACGGCGCCACCTGAGGTTGAGTTGAAAGTTGGATTTAATTAATACGGCAATATTCGGTTCGCTTTGAAACCAACCAAGAGAGATTTCTGGGACACCGAGAATTGGTTTTGGGTTGGAAGAGATTTCAATTGCACCTCCAACAGTTCGTTTCTTTCAATGAGAATTGTCATTGTTGAAGTCGGAAATTTGCTCGGAATCCGCAACTGCAATTGCCAGGCAGGCAACTGCAACCTTTCCTATTTTACACCTTAGTTAAATCATAGACAATGTTTACTGAATCTTTAACCCATTAGTGAGAGTGCCTAGCAACTAAATTAAACCTAATTCAAAGGGCTTTCAAGGCAAACGTTGGAGCAGGTCATATGATGATGGCCACCAACTCAACTCGTCGTCGCACACAGAAAAAGCAAACACTTTTTGCCGCTACCTTTTGCACTTCACATTTTTCCTTCGCTCAAACCGACAAAAATTTTACTGACTTTGACAGGCTCCGCACACACACACACACACACAAATAGGCAACTGTGCACTCAGTCAAAGTTGTGCCTTGTAAATAGGATTCATCTCGCGCCGCGGACAACTGCCGTTTGGCTTTCGGCTCTCCAGCTCCTGCACAAAATGCAAAATAACGTGATCTCCTCCACCGCCTCTCCTTTTTTTGTTGTAGTATTTTTTGCCCCAGACACTCAAGTAAATGGCCATCGGGCTGGCTACCAACCAAGCCAAGCCGCGCCAACCATCCATCTATACACAACCATTTCGTCGACATGTATCCATGTCAGCCCATCCAAAAGTGCGCTCATCTGCGTCTCCTCGGCACAGTCAAAGTTTGGTTGTAACCCATCGTCATTGTCGTTGCCGTCGTCTCGTGTACGTGCATATCAAGTATATATCTGTTTGTCGATTTTTGCTTTAGTTTTTCCCCCCATTTCGCTTTTCGTTTGTGGTTTTCCTTTGCAATTACTGGTAGCGGCTCTCTTTCTCTCAACATTCTGGGAAAATATTTAATTAAATGTCCTTTTAAAGCCAGTTCTAGAGGACTTAAATTAAGGAATATTTTTTTAGTTAAAGCAAATTGACGTAAAAGTGAACCAAGCGACTCCCAGGTTTTCATAATAATAAAATAATATTTAAGAAGTATTGAACCGAAATAGGCACATAAAATAAGATGGGTTCCCATATCTAACATTGAAAAACTTGTTCTAACATAGCAGACGGGTAAATTAAGGTTACTAAAAGAAGAATTCTGGCATAAAATCATTATAAAACACAAGTTCTTACTAAAAATTGGTGCAAAGAACCAGACGACACAAATTCGCTCGAAAGTGTTGAGCTTGTCTGCAAAAAAAAGAGCTTTTGTCGACCACATGGAGAATTCATGTGGTCATATTTGCCCGAGCAAAGCCGACACATTTTTTCGTTTTGTTTTTACCATTTTCCATGGACGTTATGTCCTAGGAAAGGGCTTTTTTTTTTAAATTTTGTAAATGTCAAGTTATAGTACTTATTTTTATCTGTAAATTGTAGTTTATACTTTATTCATTTTTATAAGATTAAGTTCGTGATCGGTCTGCAAAGAATGGCCGTTAACCACAATCAGACATACCTTGCAGATCGATCACGAACTTATACTTTTATGAAATAAATAAAGATAGGAGAAGATCAATATAAGTACTATTACTTGACAAATAAAATTTTTTTGAAAATAACCCGTTTCTAGGACATAACGTCCTTGGAAAATGGTTAAAGAACCCATTTTTGCTATTTTTATGTCCATTTTATAGTTGATCTATTGAAGATATGGAATTGCTGTAGCCAGATTCGGGTTCAGCGTGGAAACTTGTATAGAATCAGTCATTGATTTAGCATTTGAAGCTGTGCGAGAATTAATCAATTTTAAAATCTGTCAAAATAATAGCAAACAAACAGACATTTTGATTTATATTTTCTAACCCAATCAGACGTCCACTAATTTAAGAATGTTGGCGACAAAAAGTCAATCGTGTGGAACCTAAAAACAAATAGGTGCTGAGATAGCCAAAAAAAATTTTTAGTTAATTTAACACGGTTTTCAGATGCGATTTGTTTATAAAAATTAATGAGAATTTAAAATCATCAATAAAAAAATGCAGATTTTGAAATACGGATAGTTAAGGGTGTAGCCAGGGGGCACTTCTCCCGCACAAATCGTGTTGGAAGAGAGCTGAGGATGCCAAAAGCAACCAACAATGTCTCAGTTTCCTTATTTTCGGCAAGAGGGAAATATGGGAAGATTTACCAGGGCTATGAGTATTCTGATAATGCCAAGACAGATTGTAAAATCTAATGTATGTACTTACCACAGAATGGCATGTTCAATAGATACGTTAAAGTCATGGTACCCTGTACGCGCTAAAAAGTGCCCCCCGGAAACCGGATATAGAACTCTACGTCGAGACTCAATTTAAAACTTAGCAAGCCCCAGGCTTGGTTCAGAGGGTAAGGACTGGGGTCGGCATAGTTGTCACGCCCGTTATGTCGAGGGACGTCATCATGCCCCTTTCGGGACGCACCTTCCCACAACAGTTCGAGACAAATCTTCCATATGAGCGCCAACAGTTGTATTTGCCTCTTTGAGTTGGCGCCAAAACGAAAACAATCAAAAATGTAATAAATTTTCATATAAAAATTTAAAAAACCTTTACTGTTGTTGCTTTTGTCTCGACTGCTCTTTGTCGACTGCTGCAAAATTATATTTATTGGTGAGGTTCCAAATACTTATCTTTGCCTCTGCGGTATTTATCAGCGCAAATTGACCCTTCTTTTCGCACATTTTTTTTTTGCTACTGAGCGTCAAAACAAATAAATTTAATTACTTTTGCGCCCCAAAAAGGCTTGAACAGCTGGTAATACAATCCACAAATTCTGAGTTCGACGTTCGAGTTCGATGTTCGTGTGGATCGACGTTTCGTTTCTCTGCGTACACATCGTAAAACGTTTGACGTCAAACGATTTGCGTGTGGTTTGACAACGTTTTTTTTATATGGTGTTTTTCGTTTGCGAGCGATTTTTTGAGTACTCCGTAACGTGCTTTAAGAAGCGTTGGTTTGTTCATTTCTTAAAAGTTTAATTAATCAAATCCCCTTACAAAGGGTATAATAATTTTTCCCAAAAGTTTGCAACGCATAAAAATATTCATTTCCGATCCCATAATCTATTTAAATATATCATATATATCAGGCCGAAGTGCTGATTCGATTGAACTTTGTCGCAGAATCCGAACGTGTCACTCTGTGTCACGACTTTGTTGTGAGCGAACACAGAGTTTAGTGCGTGATCATCAGTGATCCGTTCGTGATTCGGGAGTGAACTAAAGTCAAACATCGTGAAAGCAGTATTGAAATCGAATTGAAACCGACTATACAAAGCCAAGTAGATTTGAGTAGTTGATTCAAAATAGCTCAAATTCACCATCTGATCTAGTAGCAATCTGCGATATATTTTTCACTTTACATATAAAGTAATACAATTTAAATTGGAAATTCAAACATTTATACCAAAATCTCTAGTCATCTCTAGTGTCACCCCCGAATATTTGGATTTTTTGAATTTTTGTAAATTTTACCTTGTTTTCAATATTTAAGAACGCTTTTTATGCAAACGCTTTATATTCCACAAAGCTCAAAATCAAGAGATCGTTTTTTTTTCTGCTAGCAGATTTTAAAAAGAAAGTCTAATATGGACATGAGGCGGTATTAGAGTATTTATAGAGTATATTTTCAGTTTAAATATAATGAAATAAAGAAAACAACAAGTAAGAGTGTTGCAGTCGACTGCCCCGACTGCAAAGTACCCTGAACCAGTTAACGTGGTTCATTCGGCTTTGATCCAAAAGTTAATACTTAGTTCACATCTTCAAATGAATATATTTTCGTGCATGTTTTTTATAATTTTGAATTCACCTTCTTTGATAGGAGGAGGGGTAATTTGCCAAATCTGAAACAAACTCGATATGGGTACGGTAAACAGTACACCTACCTACCTAAATCGACTCGGCTGTTGATGCTAATCAAGAATATATACACTTATATGGGGTCGGAGGTGCTTCCTTTTGGCTGTTACATACATTTGCACAACTTCATGATCCCGTTTTACCCATTTTTAATGGGTACAGGGTATAAAAAGCACCTTTTAATTTTTTAATCAGCTTTTAAGGAGATGCATTTTAATCGTGCTTGATCATTTCTGAAACCTCATAAATCGTGCATAGTTCCTAAGAGACGCTACAAAAATTATGGGCTTGAATCATGCGGAACTAAATTTTTGTTTCGTGAATCGTTGGAATATTCGCTGACGCGCTCAGCTCTGTTTCAAAACGAGCACTGGCTAGGGTATTATAACTTCGGCACAGACGAAGTTAGCATAACCTTCTCGCCTTTGATTTACATGATTTTTTAATAAAGAGGTCGATGTTTCTACATAGAGCTATCTGTATCATGAACTTGCAAACGTTTCTCAGAGATTTTGATATCGGTTAGTTTGCAAAACGTCACAGTGTCACAGAATATTGTGAGATTTAATTTTCTAATTTGAAAATCTAATTAAAAGGTTTGTGTCCATCTAATCAAACAGGGTTGCATCTATCGTATTAGCCTTAAGCTGTGAACTATTTTATTAGGATACGAGATATGTACTTGATGTTTTCTGCTCGATATAATTTTGTACACTTTTCAGATGTTTTAATTAATTTCGAATCTCTGAATTTATTTTGGCTTTTTAAGCTTATCAAAAGCTTTGATCCATTCATTTATTGCGTTTACACTGAACGTATTTTTTTTTAATTTGTGTGCTCTCGCATCCTGGCTCATTGCTAAGGCAACAACATGTATTTACTATACAAACTCGGATTGTCATCGTTGCCAACGAATATTTCACATTGACGACAACAACGACGAGGATGATGATGATGATGATGCTTCAATGGCGGCAACTCCCGCTGTCAGCAGCAGAAGGGCAAGAAATGCTGGGCGCTTGTTAAATTCTTTTGCGTTTAGTTTCACTGTCGATAATGATGGCGATTTGCACATAGGAGGAAGCCGATAAAGCTCGACGAGGTTGAGTTTGATGATGAATGTACGTTTATCCAATGCGTTGTTTATGCTCCGGCCAAAGGGAAGGGTTTCGGTTCTCTTTTCTTTGCAAATGCAAATTATTGTGATTTATATTTTTGTTGGTAAATCTCATCCAAATTTTCTCAATTCAATTAACTTTGCTTTGACTGCTGCTAGTTTTGGCCAGTAAATCTCCACAATCCCAAGAGAGCATCAACACCATGGGGGGAGCACAAAAAACAGTGTCTCAAAATGAAGAAGTGCAAAGAACTTTCCAAAGGCAAGCGAAACTGGTTCTCAGCTTCGACCGTTGCTGGACAAACTAAATTATGGATGTGCGTGTGTGTGTGTATAACTCTTTTCTCAGCTGGAGTTTGACTTTGTTTTGAACAAAAGGGGAAATTACAGCCTACAAATAAAATAATAGAGTACATACTTACGAGGGTTTGCCATTGAGTTTCGGGAATAAATAGCTTAATTTCGGCTGCGGGTTTTCACTGCTCACACAAACTATAAAGGCAACCCCCCTTCTCAATTTGCTGAGAACAGCACATTTTACCACTTGGGTCACGTACCAAAAGTGGATGTGGTGTTCCCATTTTGTCATATTTTTTTGGGTCAACCCACAATTAATCGTCTTTCGTTTTCTTTGCGTTACAGGAATATTGTCTCCTCCGGGTCCGTTTCTGACGCCCAGTCCATCACCATCGATCTCAGCTAGTCCACGTCTGCAACCATCACCATCGCTATCACCATTTCCACAGGATGTGGTGCTTGTAGCCGGTGGCAATCCAGTGAACGCCAACAGTAATCCACAGGAACACGTAAGTTGATTTGTGCTCTTCCCCATACTTTTCCATACTAATCTGCCTTACAGGAACGCAAGGCGGCGACGCCTGGCAGGCGACAATCCATACATCAGTTTACAAATGGCAGTCCCAATGCTGGAACTGTTGTTTTCCAGCCGAGCCCCTCGCAATCGCCGGCCGCTGCCACAACGGTCATTGGCGTGACAACTGGTGGTCTCATTGCCACAGGTGCCGGTGCTAGCAATGCCATTGGAAATGAGCTAAATGCCACTCTAGTGGGCTCCAACAACATACAGCTGAATAAGGTAGGAGGGGGTGGGTGGGATTCCAACGCGCTTTATGTATTTCAACTTCCTGAAATTGCAGAAGGGCAACAAGCGTACCAACAACAGTCAGCAGCAACAGCAGCAGGCGCATCACCAACTGCAACAACAGCAGGCGCAGCAGCAGCAGCAACAGCAGCTAACACATCAAATCTTCAGCAGCAACGCTGCCACGCCCACCTCCATCTCCACAGTAGCCGGTGGCTATGGGCAACTCAACGCAACAGCAATCAACACGCCGCCCACTTCGTTTGCGACAGCAAATGTGGTTAGTAGCCCAAAAGGTCAAGCGAAAAAGGCCACCCCGCCAACCACGGTGGTGAGCCAACAGCCGCAGCAGCAGCAGTTTCAGCACTACCAGAGCAGCAGTCCTCTGATAGCGGATAGTCCCATACCAAGTCCCAGTAGCTCCATAACAGCGGCATCCATTAAGCCGCCCACGCCGCAGCCACAGCCAGTGCAAATGCTGCAGCAACAGTTTACCATCACGGGTGGCCCTCACCACCAGCAGCAGCACCAGCAGCAGCCGCCGGCGCAACAAGTGTTTCAGTTTATACAAGGACCGCAGGGTCAGCTTATAGCCACCGCACCACAGCCGCCAGCAGCACAGCAGCAACAACAACAGCAGCAGCATCAGCGCTATGTCAGCAATCCGGGAATCAGCCTACCGTCGGCCTCCACCAAGTCCAGCAAAGCCCCACAACAGATTTTACCCAAGCCACAGCAGGAGCTGCAGCAGCAGCATCAGTCCAAGACCAAGAACTCAAATCAAGCACAAATTCCACAGATCTCGCAGTCGCCGCAGCCCCAACAGGCCACTTCCAATGCCAACAACCAGGGTCAACCCACACAACAGCAGCAGCAGATCCTGTTGCCGGCCACCACCAACCAGCCTCAGCAGTTGCTGCTCAATCAGATGCCCGTGCTGGTGCAACAGAATCCACAGGGTGTGCAGCTCATCTTGCGACCGCCCACGCCACAGCTGACCACCACGCCCTCACTGGTCATACAAAATCCCCGAGGTCAGCCCCAGTTGCCGCAGGCTGCCCAGCAACAGCTGCTGCGTATTGTGGGCACCAATGGCGCTACCATGCAGCTGGCTGCCGCGCCCACCTTTATAGTATCCTCGCAGGCGAACCTCATCCACCAGACAGCCTCCGCGGGCCAGTTCCAGAGTGCCATCAAGACGGGCACTCAGCTGAGCGGTCTGCATGCGGCCTTGGCCCAGGCGCAGGCGCCACGATCTCAGCCGTTCGCCACAACGGCCACCATTAACCTGGGCCAAAGTGTGGCCGCTCAGCTGCAGAACCTACAGCTGGCGGCGGCGGCCCAAATCCAAATGCCCAATGGCCTAACAGCCATCTCACAACTGCCGGCCCATCTGCAGCAAAGTCTGAGCGGAGCCACCATCAATCTGAACCAGCTGAATGGCGCCCACCTGCAGCAGATAGCCACTGCTTTTCAGACGCCGGCGGCAAGCACGGGAAATGGCAATGGGGCCACGAATCCAAGCGAGCTGTATACCCAGTCCTCGCCCGCGCATGTGCCACTGGCTGTAACGCCGGAGCCACTGCGCCAACCCACACCGGTGCCAGTTCTGCAGCAGCAGCAGCAGCAACAGGCTGCCATGGCCACCATTCAATTGCAACAGCAGCAGCAACAACAGCAGCAGGCACAGATCCAGCAGCTGCAACATCAGCTGCAGCAGACGCAATCCCAAGTGCAGCAGGCACAACAGCAGCAGACAGTCGCCCCGGTGGAGCCCAAGAAGAAGCCGCGTCCGCGTAAGAAAAAGCCACCAGCGGTAGTCGCAGAGACTACTCCGCCCAAGGTGGCCATTTCAGTCACGCCCACCCCCAGCACACCGCAGGCCGTGCTTCCCAAAACCCCCTCACCCCCACCCACGCACATCCAACGCTCTAGCAATGGCAAACTGGATCTTGGCGACGTCATGAAGTTCTGCGGCATCACCGGGGATGATGAGGATGACGAGGACTATGGCCTGGACAATGGTCAAGTGAATGAAGAGACCACTAATCCCGCACCCACAGCCGGCTCCAATGATATCATGATCTCTATACCCAACCAAAATGGCAGCGATGGTCTACCCTTCACTTTGACCATTCCCGCACCCCAGCAACCGGCACCGCCGCCACTGAACGAAGCCACCGAAATACCAAATATCCTCATTAAGATTGATCCGAGTGATGCCGCCACTAGCACCACCACTGTGGGAACTGGAACTTTACCACCGTATACCTTATCCACGCCACGTTTGCCCACAGCGGAGGAGATACAGAAGCAGGCCCAACAGCATTTGGCACAACAGGCGGCTGCAGCGGCCGCAGCAGCGGCCAAGATCACCTCAGCAGCGTCGTCCACCATCAGCATAAGTCTGCCCAGCAGTGTGCAGCAGCCAGCGCCCACGACTTCAGCAACAGCCACGCCCGTGACCACAACGGCGGCGGTGAAGCCACGTAGGAAACCCGCCGTGCGTAGAAATACCAAGAAACCGGAAGCAAGCACCACCACCAGCATAAGTACCATCACCTTAACCACACCCACGTCATCATCCACCACCGCCGCTGCCACCAACACTCCACTGGTACCCGTGAGCACCAGCAGCTGCACCTCCACTCTCATGCTTGCCCATGGCCTGGCCAGCTCCACGCCCACCACCGTGCCCAGTCAAATAGGCAACATACAGATCTCGCAGGTGCAGAATCATCATCAGCCCGCCTTGCCCGCCGTCACCAGTGCCGTGGAGAATAAGATCCAAATAATGCCCATACTGCCACCGGGAGCCACTGTCATGGGCGGAGCACCAGCAGCAGCACAGCAACAAACCCAGCTGGTATTTCAGCCCAACCCAGCGACTGCCAGCAATGAGTCCGCCACCACAGCACTGAAATTGTCCAGCGATGGACGTCAAATGCAACTGGTGGCCATACCCCAAGCTACTCCGTCTAATGGTCAGCCGGTTACCACCACCGCTCCCACTCCCTCTAACATGCTACCACCACAGCTCACTGGTATTCCGGGTAATCTGTCCATCTCGGTGGGTTCGCCCGCCTCGGCTGCGGCACTGGTGCCACAGCTTACCGGCAGCCTCACCCTGGCTGTATCCGAGCAGTGCGAGCGTTTAATCCTAAGGCATGATCCCAACAATCCGCAAGACCACCAATCGCAACTGATACTGCAGGCGCTGTTGAAGGGAGCATTGCCCAATGTGACCATAATCAATGAGCCCACGCGTGGGGATGCCAACAAGCCATTAGCTCAGCTAACCCATTCAACGCTACTGCCACAGCAACACCAACAGCAGCAACAGCAGCAGCAGCTTCAGCCGCCACAGCCAGCAACAATTCATCAACAATTGAGCAAAGCTGGTCCTGCTGCCACGGTAGCCAGTGCGCCAGCACCAGCACCTAAAATCGAAGTCAAAGGTAAGCTACAAAACTTGATTCTCTGATTGTGATAAACTTGGAGTTTGAATTGGAGGTGGATAGAAGAGTTAGAACCTTCCAAGCCTGGTAGTTTGGAACTTTCGAACAGTCTGTTGCATATCCCAAATCAGCATGATCATTGTGAGGACCGGCGTGACCGTGTACAGAGCAGAAATGAATGTAATCTAGAAAGCCTCTTATCTGAGCAACCAACTGCGGACAAACTCTTAAGTTTAGGCACTGCCAAGAGTTGGGGAAAAAAAGCCAAGCGGAATGAGTTTGGCAGCAAACAAACACACAAGAATAAGTCCTTCCTCCTAGGACCAACTCACTTTTATGTGAAAAAAATAGAAGAAAGCTAACTTCGGCTTTACAGAAGTTTAAATACCGTAAATACCGTTTTTGATCAAAATTGTTCTGAAGCAGAAAATATTCAGAACTGGAAAGCTTAAAGATGCTACCATTAAAAACAAAAAGATTTTCTCACTAGGCCTACTTTTTTAACCAAGCGTTCTCATCACAGCTATATGCTATAGTCTTCCGATTTATTCGTCTCATGAATAAATCGGTCTGCGCTCAGAGAACAACCAATCTTAACCAATTGCAGACCGTTTGAACGCGAGCGAAGAATGAGCCGTTCGTTTGCGCTTCTGAGCTACTCAAGCCAAACACAAACAAACAAACAAAAAAAAGAGCGTCTACGTTGGTCCTTCATTTTTTTTGCTCAACTGCTGATTGCTAATGTGCGAGCGCTCAGTCGGATCGCTCTCTGTAAGTTGTTATTGCCCAGCGAAATTGTAAAGGGTTACTCCTGGCGCCATCGGGGAAATAACGCTATTACAGGTATAGGATGTTGCAGAGCCGAACTCCATTACGAATGCGTCATTATTTTTAAAATTGTAATGCAGATTGTCGCAGTCTTCCATGAGTGCTTCATTTCGACAGTCGTAATGCATATTTTCTACAGAACACGTTGAGCTCTGCGCCGCTGGGTGAATGAGCACAACTAGAATAGCTCAACTGCTCAGAGAGAGAGAGAGCAAGCCTGCATGCCCAGCGGCGCAAATTGCCATTACAAAATGGGTTACTCCTGCGTTACTTTGCCATCAGTATGGAGGAAATACTCCCATACAATCTGCATTACTTTGCCATATGCATGGCCGCTTTGTAAACGGGCTGCCGACAACCTGCATTAATAGGTATTAAGGGTGTAAGCCAGAGCCGAACTTCCCATTTACAGAATGTTCGCAGTCTGTTTGTTTTCGATTACTATCTTTCTATAAAAATCAGCGATTGTAGTGCCTTACATTTTCGACAGTCGTTATGCATATTTCCGACAGAACACGTTAAGCTATGCGCCGCTGGGTGTTTTTTTCGGTTATGTTTGTGCTCAGCCCGCGAAGTGATAAACGGTCAACAGTTATTTGCGAGCTCTGGTTTTAACATTTGTCTGCTCCAGTTGTATTTATTTACGTCGGAAAGCTCGTGCCTGTGTGTGTGCGACGTTCTGTCAGGAGTAAATTCATTTCTTTCCTGTAATTGTTGGTATGTTCTTGCTGCTCGAACATTTCGCAAGTGTGTTCCTGCATTCGTACGATGGCTTAAACAGCGACCTCTACGTGTTGCTGGCATTGTTTACTATAACACATACACACACAGATAGGCCAAAATGAAACGATTGATAAAAACGATTTTCCTAAAACGATACCGATTTTCACAAAAATGAAACACAGAGAGACACAAATGAGCAGCCTGCTGCGTCGTCAATTCGAATGAATGTGGGACACCCAAGTCTTCTTGCGTTACGAAATATAGGTAAAAACACCTGCCAAATAAATATATAAAAATCGATAAATCCGTTTCGCAGAAGTTTGCTAACAAACATGTGACACGAGATTTATATATATACGGGGGTGCCACAGAAACCTCTTCCAACAAAATTCCAACCGAATTCCAATTCTTAGGTGCCACAGAAATTTCTTTTGGTTGGTTTCACACCTCTAATGTTTTGTTAGGAGATTTTGCAAAGCTTCTAACTCACTAGCGCCTTTTGTCGAAGTGGCGCCCTCTACATGACAGCTAGCGGATTAAGGGATGGAAACTAATACCTCATGTTTGGCGCCAACAAATTTTTAAATTTTGCATTATATTGGTGGAGAATGCGACTTAAAATTGAAATATTATTTAAAAATGCATCATAAAACATATAACAAAATCGAAAAATTTCAGTTAATCATTAAATTAACCCACATCTAAAATAAGGGAAATTTTTTGGCTAGAGATTCAGCCCTGTGGCACCTTTGATAGACTTTGTTTAGTTTGATTTGAAATAATATAAGTTTATTTTCCAAGTTATCATATTCAATAATCTTCTCGATTTTTTTTTATTAGCAAGTACATAACTGACGTGACGTTACGTTACTTAAATTTCCTCATTATATTTAGCAAAACTTTGCAGTTAATTGCAGGAATTTAAATCGAAAGAAATAACGGTTTCTTTTACGATTACCATTGTTAATAACAAATTGTTTCGTTCATGGTTATCTGTTTTTATTTCGGTCCGATTGCGCTTTGGTTACAAAATACCGGTTACCGGTTTTAAACCGATTTGTTCTTAGTAACATAATTGCATCCATGGATTCGTGATCAATGTTATGTTTTGTTTACATAAAAAATTTGGTTCGGTTTCGGTTTGATTCAGTTATACCGAACCTCCAGGCCAGTGAGCCTTATTTCTTTCATGTCTTTCAAGTCCTCCAATCAAACTTCAGCACAAATTCTCCGCAGCTGTTGGCTCCGAACTCAGATCACAAAAATCTAATCCTTTGAATGTCTTTTATTTCCCTCCAGTTGCCAATAACCGGAAGCTAGCAACTCCAGCCCAGCCCACCAGTACTATGCTTAGCACAACGACCACAACAGCCACCATAAGACCACCGACAATGGCTCTGAAGTCAAATGAAGCCACATTGTCCTTTCCACACTTGCCAGTGACTTCTCAAATACTCGTCCAGCAGCAACAGCATCAGCAGCTGCAGCAGACTCAACCTCAGGCGCCAGCTCCTCAGCCCACGATGGTAAACAGTGGACAGCAACGTTACATAGCCCTGCCGCCCATTGATCCCAGCACACAGCAGCTGTTCTGTCTAAACAGTGTCACCAATCAGATCACCGCCATGAGTGCGGGCCAAACGGCTGCCTCCATTGGTCCCACCGAGCGTTTATTAATCGCTCCAGCCGGCATTAATGCCCAGCAGCTGGCTCAGTGTCTGCAATTGGGACAACTGCACTTTAATGATGTCAATCCGCTGCCTTCTCAACAGACGACTAGCCTACCGCTGCGTCCACAGCCTCCCCAACAGCAAATTGTCCACCCCATACAGCCCATTACCAATGGATTGGCCATTAGCACCACGGCTACCACCACATTGACTACCACCAGCACCAGCACCACCACAAACACCACCACAGTGACCAAGCAGGTGGCTAATGTGGCACCCATCATAGATCAAAGTAAAGCCAAACTGGAACCAGCCAAGGCTGGGCCTAATGCAGGCGGAGCAGGTGCGGCCACCAGCACGGGGGCTGTGGGCAAAAAGAAGCCCGTGCGCAAACCCAAGGCCACATCCACGGCCGCTGAACTGGCCAATCTGAAGAATGCCAGTGTGGTTAAGCCCATGCCCAAGCTGGATCCTTTGTCGCAGAAACCCAATAATAACCCGGTGCAGATTGTGCAACCCAATGTGGCCAGCGGCAAACAGATAGTGGTGGTGGGCAGCTGCAGTCAGACCACCACGACCACTACCACCACCATGAGCAGCAGCATTCAGCCCTTCCAGACAACAAGTGGCACGAAATTGGTGGGTGTGACAGCGCCTATGCAACAGCAGCAGCAAACATCATCGACGCCAATGTTGCAGCAACAGCAGCAACGAGCAGCAGGTTTCAGTGGCACAGTGACCACAACAGCGGGATCCACCACTGCGCTGGTAAGCAGTGCTCCAGCAGGAGCAGCACCTACTGCCCAAGTTCAACCGCCTGCACAACAACAGCAGCAGCAACAGCCACCCCCCAAGCAACAGCAGCAACCAAACACGGTGTCCCGGGTCCAGACCATCCAGCTGACACCACAAATGCAACAGGTTTTCAAGCAGGTTCAAATGCAAATCCAATTTCTGACCATCAAGCTGCAGAACAAAACCTTTCTGCCCAATCTACCCATATCGCAGGACATTGATCCGGCGGCCATAGCCGCCTACAACAAGCCTATGAGCGATGCAGAGATCAATGTGGCCCTGCAGCGTTTATTTGCCGAGCAGCATCGCATATTGGCCTCCGGTAAGGAAGTGCCCACACCAGAAGGTGTTCTGCCAACAGCCAATGGTAATGGCAGCTTCAGTCTGATGGCTCAGTCAGTCCAACAGCAGCAGCAGCAACAGCAGGCAGCAGAGTCCGTGAAAACGGCGGCCCTGCCAGCGAACGTGGTGCAACCCAATAATCATTCGTCTGGAGCAGCGGCAGCAGCAGCTAATGTACAACAGCAACAACAACAGCAGCAAAATCTTTCCCAGCGCATACACATCTATCCCATGCAACATCAACAGCATCAGCAGGCCAACAAGCAGAAGCAGCAGCAGATTCAGCAAAAATCGCACACGGGCAACATGCAACAACAGCTTGCAACACCTCAGCAGCAGCAGCCGCCACAGCTCAAGCCCAAAGAGTCACCCAGTCGTGGCAAAGCACAAGCTAATCCACAGCCACCTAATGGAGCACTCACCATGTTGCCACAGAAAATGAACTTAATGCCAGTGACCCAGCAACAGCATCCACCACAACAGCAGCAGCCGCAGCCAAACATTAACAAGAGTGGACCGCCTCCACTCATCTTTGCCAGCTCTAGCAGCCTTATGGTCAACAGTAACAACAACAATAACAACAACATGACTTTATCCATGCCCGTCAACAATTTGTTGTCCATGCCGCCATTGCAACCTCAGCAACAACAACAGCAACAACCCCCGCCTACCGCACAGCTCTTGCCTCCACCACCACCAGCAGCAGCACCGCCGCCGTCAACTGTGTTGCCAGCCCTGTCAGCGGCCACTGCGACTCTTCCCGGATTGGCAAATTTGTTACCCTCCCTGCCAGCTGTACCCATTTATTTGCCGCCGCCCAAAGTGGATGAGTTGCCAACGCCAAAACCAAAAATTGCACGCCTCTCCTTGTGAGTAGTTGGTTGAAAAATGCCGATTTTTAGCAAATTGAGGCCCAAAAACTGATGATCAGTTGATTTCCCCCACGACAGTCGCCCTTAATCGTTCGTTTTCTTCACAGATTTGTGCGTCAACTGGAGGTGGATCAGGAGAGTTGCCTAAATCCGGATTATGTGAAGCCCTTCCGCACGAAAGATGAGGCTGTCAAGCGACTGATAAGGTAAATATGAAACTGAAGATCTTAGTTTTTCCGACTCTACAAGCATCAGACGTAAAGATCACTAATCGGTCGGGAATCATGACTTAAGTAAAGTCACGTAAATCAAAGAAAAGGTTTTGTTTACCAAAGGTGCAGGTAACAGGGAGAAGGAATCATCTTCAAACTTATAAAGTATATATATTCTTGATCAGCATCAGCAGCCGATGTCTGTCTGTCCGTACAGATGTCAAAACGCAATTTACATATACAAAATGCTTCTTATACTTTGCAGGCAGATCATGTTCATTTTCATGTTTCCCAACATTTCCACAGTTTTGTAGAAAGATGTGTTGTACGTTTCAAACATGTAATAAAGAATATTGATTGATCCGACAAAGTATTCAAAGAATTGGTAACGATTGGTTGAAGGATAGTCAAGTTTTCAGCAAAAGAACAGCTGCGGCTTGAAATCGATTTTTATGATGGTAAAGTGGGCTATTGCAGAAAGCTTTGGTTTTGCGGATTATTGGCAATTTTTAACCAGCACACAGCAGACAGTGGTTTTTTTTCCTTTTTTTGGCATAAACCGCAAAAAAATTTTTTTTCAGATTTCAAATATTAACTGGTTTTTTAATATTTCCATACTTATTAGCTTAAAAAAAAACTGTATTTAAACTTAGTGGCAGCACTGGTTTTTTGACGGGCGGTTGAAGTCAGCTGTTTGTGAGCCACGTGTTTTTTGTGAAATTGGCAGCAAATATTAGCCATCTTTGAGTGCTTCTGTTCAAAAAGTTAGAAGCAAAATACAAAATGTAAAAATGCAAACTGTTAGTTTAGGTATGTAAAATTAAGATTTAATAACTAGTTTGTCATTGCTCTGTGCTTTTGCCCAATTGTACCGTATGTTGTTTGTGTGTAATTTTAGGTTGACCCCAACAAGTGTAACAGTGTTTCGTGGAATAGAAGTTGTACATGGCACAGCGAGGCACAAAGTTTTAAATACAAAGTTATTAACGAAAGTTAGTAGATTAATGAGTAACTAACACATCTTGCTACAACGTGCGACTTTTCGAGAAAATCGGCTTTATTGCAGCTTAATTCTGCTTAAGTTGAACATATTACTCGATAGTGAGAGATAAAAAATTTTTCTTTTGGTAGCGTCAAACTCAAAAAAGTTTTTTAAATCGTATTTAGAGCTAAAAATAAAAGTAATAGCGTAAAACACAACAAAGTTGGAGCAAATCGGACAGATCATCAATATGGCAGCTATATGGAATAGTATGCCGGATCGAACCATATTTGATAAGTCGCTAAATAAGCTTAAATTACGCGCTCAAACCGAATTTCAGTTCAATATATTTAAAACCAACGAAGTTGGTGCATATCGGCCAGATCGGTTATATGGCAGCTATATCAAATAGTGGTCCAAACCAAACAAAATTATGTAAGTCGTATAAGGAGCTTCAAACACGGGTACAAACCAAATTTCAGCTTAATAACATCAAAAACAGCATAGTTGGACTATATCGGCCAGATCGGTGATATGGTAGCTATATCAAATAGTAGTCCAAACCTAACAAGATTTTGTAAGTCTTATTAAGAGCTTAAAATACGAGTACAAACCGAATTTCACTTCAATAGCGTAAAAAACAACAAAGTTAAAAAGTTATATGGCAGCTATATCAAATATTGGTCTAAATTGAGTAAAATTTTCCAAGGCGTCCTTGGGGCTCAAAATATGATTATAAAACAAATTTGGGGTCAATAACTTAAAAACTATAGCTATGCCAAAAAAGGTCAAAAAAAACCACTGTGCAGCAATGGAATTTGAACAAAATTACCCAAAATTATGGAATTAATCTTACTAATCTTACCACCAAAAATAAATAAAATTTCAATGAAAAATATCTTTGGTGGAGAAACCGCGATCCGCTAAGATGCCTTGAACTAAAGTATTTAAATGATGCCATATGTTTTCCAGCTGGTAATGAGGAACTTTACTTATAAAATGTATAACATCATTTTCGTAAATCGTCAACTTTTTCTAAGGCAATTGCTAGTACAAAAATACCAATAAACCGCGAACCAAGGCTTCGTTGGTAAGAAGAAAATGCAGTTCTGTCTATTTTTAGGTCTAATTTATGGCCTATAAAAATGGTACGGCATACTGCGGTTTTTTGACTGTCGATTTTAACAAAAATCTACCGTGCGCTTTTAAAGATAGTCAATCAGGCCTGTTCCGAATTCCGAAAACGAGTGGAATTGTCGCAAATCGAGTTGATTGCTCTTCCGAATTCCGCAAATCGACCAGAATTGTCGTTTTCAAAAGTTGTGCTCTGAACTGCTACTGCGTGAAAGGCAAAACCGAGCGGTCGTTTTCAAAACGATCTGTTCTGAATTACACTTTACTTTTTTAGTCTATTTCATCCGTCAGCTGCTAGGGTTGCTTCATATAAATTAATGTATTTGCATAGCACTTTTCTTAGTTAGTTTAGCTGTATTTTAACCATATTTGATATAACAAATTTAAATGTAATAATTAAATATTGTTCTAAATAAAAACGAGAAAGGCAAAACTAACTTCGTCTGTGGCGAAGCTCTGATACACTTGAAAAAGCTTATCTCAATGGTTAGCGACTTCGACCAAACTATGCAGATCAACTTACAAACATTCAATATTACCCATGACCGTGTTTGAGAGCGGTAATATTGAGAACAAAATAGTTTTTCTCACTAAAACCCACTTTCCGATCGAACATTTCTATGGCAGCTACAAGAAGTAGTCATCCGATCCGGTCGGTTCCGACATATTAGCAGCGTGCAGTAAAAAGAAGACTCTGTGCAAATTTTCAGATTGATAGCTTCAAAACTGAGGGACTAGTTCGCGTAAAAACAGACAGACGGACGGACGGACAGACGGAAACGGACGGACAAAGCTTAATCGACTCAGCTCGTCATGCTGATCAAGAATATATATTCTTTATGTGGTCGGAGATGATTCCTTCTATGCGTTGCAAACTTCTGGGCAAAATTATAATACACTTTTCAAGTGTATAAAAATCAAACACGTGATATACGTATTGCCAATAATGTCGAAATTTGCCTTCAAACTTTTGTCAAACTAAACAATTGGTTGCAAGCCCTTCTGGCTGTCGCCATCGTATCATATAGTTAGACATTTTTTGGAAATTTCAAAGTTACAGCCCAAATCAAGATTTAAATTAATGGGAGGAGAACCAGATTCCCACCCCAAATGATTAAGCTAGTTTTAAAAACGCAACTTGATATGTCTTTTTAATGGTTGTATTGTCTAGTCTATTTCTATTTCACGTACTTGAGTCCCAATAGCAGGAACCTAGACAATGCACTGTTCAAATATTTTGAACAGTCTTGTTGGCACTCACTCAGACAGCGCAAATCACTAACCAAAGTAAATGACAACAACAACTTCGTTTGTTTTTTCTCTCTCCTAAGTAAGTAGATTTTCTGGTAGGCGGGACGAATAATATCGTGTGCATCAGACAGCCACAAGCAGGCGCACATGTCCAGACAAAATTCGGGTTTCTCTTTCTGTTAGTTGTAGTTATTGTCGCTTCAGAAATGTTTCCTCAATTTGTACCCCGCCTTAAGCTGGCTCAAGGCACCTCTTATCTATATGATACGATCAACATTTGCTAGTATTTCTGTCGCCCATGATAGCTTTTGTGAACTTTTTCTTTAATCCTTTGTTTGAGCATAAAATGATAAATAGATGCTTGAAAGGGTCTTAAAAATCGCATCGAGGGATCCCTTTTAAATGCTATAAGAATTGGCAAAGATTGCAAACTAAATCGTTGGTCCTTTTTTTTTACAGATATCATTGCATGCACGAGAACGATGCGGAACTGCCTTCCGATGAAGACGATGAATTTGAGGCCACGGCTTTGGGTTTCCAGGATAAGTTCCGTCAGTTGAATGGCAAATTCCAAGAGATACTGCTCCAGGAGGCAACGGTAAGTCAAATGTTAGAAAATGGAAATTCTAATTAAGCCCAATTCAATCCTTACAGTTGCCCCACCGTACTTCGGAGATGCTGCAAATGCAACAGCTGATGATTGACGATCTCAAGGGCGAAATCAATGACATTAAAGATCTGCAGCAACAACTAAAGGAAGAGCAGGACAGCCAACAACCAGCCCCTGCAGCAGACACAGAGATAATGCACTTGGAGTCCAAAATAAAGGAGGAAATTAAATTGGAGCCCATGGAAAAGTCCACAGACACTAATAATGAGGCCATAGTGGACAAATTTGATCTGCTTAAAAATAGCGCCGATGTGAACAAGGTGTACAACAAAAAGCAAGAGGACAAAACGGACAGCAATGAGTCCCTAATTAAGAAGGAACAAACCCCTAACCGTTATATTAAGAAGGATTATGATAATTTTGATATTGAATCCGAATTGACGCCCAGTTTTATCATGAAAAAGGTAGAGCACAAAATGGAGGAGCAACCAGAAAACTCGCAGACTCAGCAGCAGCCACAACAGCAGCCGCAAGAACAGCAGCAGCAGCAGCAACAACAGCAGCAACCGCAGCCGGCAGCCCATATCAAAGGCAATGGAGTGGTGGAACAAGTGGATCAAGAGGATAGCTGGTTTTGCCTACAAAAGGAACTTAATCTAATGAACAACGAGCCAACACCACAACTAAATGGCCAACATTCGCAGCAGCAACACTTCCTTGACAATTCCTGTGCCACCAACAATCACCACATGGCCGATCTCTTTCCCAATGGCTGCATTGACAAAAGCAATCAGAGCACCACCAGCAACAGCAACAGCAGCAGCAGCAGTTGTGCGAGCGATCATCATCTAGCCACCACCAACAACTCGGCCAAAAACTCCTCCTGCAGCGGCCAACGACAACAGCCCTTGGCCATGGAAACTGAGCAACAAAATCAACACCCGGCCATCAGTGAGTTCTTCAACAGCGACTCGGATGTACAAAAGTCCGTAGAAACTCGCCTGGAAGCCATGTTTGGTGAATCCCCCGTGCATTTGGATGTGAAGAATAGCAGCGATGCCCATGATATTGAATCCAATTTGGACGAAATATTTGGTGATTCCAAATCACCCGTGGTGGCCAATCACAAGAGCAAACTGAACATGTGGGTGCCGGATGCCAGTTTCATGCAGCAGCCGCCGCCTCAACAGCAGCAGCAGCAGTATCCCACCCAACAACAGCAGCAAACACCACAGCAGCAGCATCACATCGAGCTCAATTGCAACAACAATCCACGTTGGATGCAAAGCATGGAGGCACACTACAGTGACTTTATGTCCAGTAGTACCAGCACCGTTGATGGCCAGTCCCAAAATCTGCTGGTGAATGGAGAATCACGCAAGCGACACTGGGATGCTCAATTGATGGGCTCCAGCAGCGACCTGGAAGACGAAAGCAGTAGCAAGCGAATGTGCACCACCTCGTCGTCTTCCACCTCCCCCATGTCCTCGCAGCAACATGTGCAAGTACAGCAGCAGCAGCAGCATGGCTTAATCGATGCAGATATGCTCGGACTGCATGATGGTTCTGCCGGCTGGCAACAACAGCCACAGCAGCAGCCACATAGCTTTGCCAATCATCAGGCATATGCCAATATAATGGATCCCCAGCAGCAGCAGCAACAGCATTACCTGCAGCAGCAAATGCAACAGCAACAGCAGCAGCAGCAGCATGCACAGCAAATGCATGTGAATCACTTGGGCGGCGCTTCCGTGGTTACCGGCGAATATGATGATGACATCAGCCGCCATGTGGCCAGTGCCATCGACAGCATACTCAATCTCCAAAATAGCGGCGATTCCTTACAGTTCTCACTGGGCTCCTTTCTGGGCGACAGCATACTCGACGATCAGCGACAACAGGCAGCCAATTTATCCAGCTGCCAACAGGAGCAGGTCCATCGTCGACGCCAGCTGGGAGATGATATCGGGGATTGCCTAATAAGCGGCGCCGGATCAGCGGCCTCAACTGTGGCGGATGGCAGTAACCCTTTGTTGCTGGACCACCATCACCACCACCAGCAGCAGCAACATCAATTGCTGCAGAATCCGCCTTCACATTTGCAGCATCTGCAACATCATCACCAGCAGAGCCTTAATCAGGCGCAGGCTCAGCATTTGGGTCAATTAAATGACTTTAGCTGCGTGGGAGCCGGTTTGGATGATCCCGTCAAGTCAATAATGACCTCTTGACTTGAGCTGACTGCAACCACAGCAACGGCAGCAGCATCAACAGCAGCAGCAGCTGCTGCTGCTGCCGCCGCTGCCAGCGAGAGTGCTAGCAACAGTCTGATACTGGAGTTTAATACGACCACCTTATGAGCAGCAGCTGCTGCCAATTGTACAGTCAATTATTATTAGTTTTATTCTTTAGTTAATGTTGTTTGTTGTTGTTGCCTACTAGAGATGGGTGCGTGCCGGCAGTTTTGTTAACATTTCCTCTAGACAAGTGAAATTTTCTTTGAATTAATATTTCATTATTCGTCTTTCTTCTAAAACTTGTTGCAAAATTAGTTGCTTTCTGTCAGATCATAAATTGTACGCTCTGAGCTTGTAGACTTTGTGTTCCAACTCGATTGATTAATGATTTTCCCGACACGATTAAAGACTTTGTTTGGAACGTTTGGAGATTCGTAAGCCGAAAATTAAATTTGAGTTTGGTTTTCAGAAGTGGAAACATTTAACTATTTTATCAAAATTTGAACCTTTAAGTAGGGCTGGACAGATTAAGACAAAAATAGACAAACGTACGAAAGCTACATCAACAAACCGCAACACTATGGTGAGGCACTGTTATTTGTTCAACGCTTTCAGTTTCTCTGGTCTTTTATATAAATTAAGGCTGGAAAACCTAAACTACGATGAAAGGTTGAGTCCCCAAGGGTTTAGCTTTGGTTTTTTTGGTACGAAATAATTGAACGTGTTCAGACAAGCGTTACCAGAAGTAGCTACTCTGCTTTAAAGCGAGGACAGTCGTTCTTGGACTTGCAAGCCATCATTAATCTCGTATGTACTAATCCATTAGTTCAGTACTGAAGTCGCTGCCTATGATAATTGTATGACTGAAAGGCAGGTAAATAATATTTCAATAGCAATGACATCTGGTCTGATCTAAGGCCTATACTTAAATGAGATTTGAAGTTTTAATTGTTTGAAATCTGATTGCTCATGCAATGCAGTCTTATTAAAATGAAGCATTGTGCCGAACTAAATTTTGTATCTTAGCTTTGATCTTCAGTACGAATCTGAAAGGATTGAGCAGTTTTTGCCGTTAAGGATCTAGGATACATTTCTCCGTAGCTTGCATAGCTCGTAAATAACTCTCAACCAAATGTTCAGTTTGCTCTGCTCACGTCACTGACCGAAGAAAACGAAAAACAACCAAATGTGTGCTGCGACTTCGCTAATTGTTCAGTGGCTATGGTTGACCCAAAGTCCAATATAATCTCTAAGATGCCGAACTGCCATATATTGATTTTTCAGCTATTTTTTGGTGGCGACGAAAATCGCGCTCTCTCCGCTCACACTAAGTTGAGAGCGTAAAAATCTAAAAATAGAATGCACTTGCTTGTGTGAGTAATGCTTGAGAATACGTGAGCACACTTACAGTCGTCGGCTGTCTGTGTAGAGCGCTCTCTCTCTCTCTGGCTCTCGAAACAATTTCAAGAGAGCCAAAAGCCAGTTAAAAAGTCAGCACCGAAAAATCGTGTGCAAAAAAATCGTGTGGCGTTACTCATCTTCATGTTCTAATGTGTTTGGTTGAACACACAGCACTAATCGATCTGAGAGCAACCCCATAACAGGCCCAATTCAGTCAATCGGTCATAAAATGCGAGTTTCTCGAAGACCAAACTGTAAAAATGTTAGTTGAAAAGGTTGCAGACTCCAGAGAGCGCCAGAGTTTAGAATAAGCTCCCTGCTTATGTGTTGCGCATATAGTTTTTGCATACATACATATTCGGCCCTGTTCCGAATTCCGAGTCGGTGGACTACCAATTGAACAATGTTACATGAAAGTTGATAATCATATCTATGGTTACTAGATCCGGTTTGTAGAAAATAGGAATTTCATAAGCAATTGAAACCGATTGCTCAATGTCAAGTGAAATCAATTCGTCAAAAAGAAACGACGCCATCTAGTAACCACAGACATTCTTCGCACTTTCCATTACGATTTGTACATTTAAAATAAGAAAAAACAAAGTCTACACGGAAACCGACTCGGAATTCGGAACAGGGCCGATAGTTAGCCGAGCCTAGGCTGTCAGCCTGAGAAAAAACAAAAATTGTGTTTATCCCCCCCCTCTCACAACCAAAAAAAGGTGGAGAGCGTAGGTAAAGGTTGTTTCGGTACCTCTATGCAATGCGGTAGCGCGAAATGCAACAAAGAAGGTGATCAGCGAACATTTAAAATTAAGCGATTTTGCTCAGAGCGAGAGAGAGAGAGCGGAAGAGTGAGCGCGGGAACGAAGGACTCACATACACACAAATTTAGTATGTGTGTTGATCACAATTCAGTGAAGGAACAACAAAAACAACATAAACCACCCTTTAAATTTTCGTCGGCAAAACAAAAACTCACACAACCGGTCAGTTCAAGTGTCAACTGCACACTAAAATGTTAAGACGCGAGCTGACAATGCTCTCAGAGAGCACCTCACCTTCTTTGTTGCATCATGAGCGGTTGTTTCTGACACCGGCAAACGGGGGACCGATTTTTGCGACTTCTGGAAGTGGTAGCTTGACATCCAAATCTGCTGCATATCGCAGCTCTCTGTACATTCGGATTTTGTTTCGATTATCATATTTCTACTCTAGCCTTGAAATTATTTGTTTCTTATTCTTAAACTTAATCCGTAGAAAAGTTGTTTCCTTCTAAGTCATACATGTATTAGCCTATAACTTCTTCTTCAAGCTTCTTTATACATTTTTATTATAATCAAGGATGCAAACCATTAAGATTTTAGAACAATCTTTGTAAAACTTTAGGTTCGTCTTACTTATCAATTTCCTTCGGACAAGCAACATATAAAATGAGTATTAAACATACCGCTAACACGGTACTTTTTTAGGAATCGTAAGTTTGCCTCCTTTTATCGATATCAAGAATACAAACCACTTAAATCTTGGGATGGTATTCGAACTCTTGAGATGTTTAGACTATTACATGTCCAAGTGAAGAAAGGAAGCTAACTCAATTGTGTGGGTCCAAAGGTCTAAGAGCATGAGTACAGTGGGGTCTAGGGGTACATTTATGTGTACTGAGACCACACTTTGGGCATTCATTCACGACTTCTAGGTTAATTCAATCTGGGTAATTGTTGAGGAAACGACTTATTCCTGTGGAACTTTTCTCTTCTCTCACGACCAAAGAGTATTAGGGACAGCAGTTGTAGTGATTTTGTCTTTGTATTCAGAAAGTTTGTTTGCAGAAAAGCAAAACGGTGGAGCAAATGTTGCCACCTCTGACTCAGAGCAGCTTGAGTTACTTAGGTTATGTTGTTTAGATGGTCAACTAAATCAAACATAAGGTTGCAACGGGCCACAGCCTAAACTGCTCAGAACCGCTCAAACACCAATTAAATTATTTTTTAGGGGGCGTGTTTTAATGTGTTGCACAATTTCAAATACTGCACCCATTTCTAGTACCTACTCCCCATACTCTCCCCTAGTTCCACCTACGTTTCCCTGCTCTGTACAACATTATTTTAATAACTTAGTTTAAGCGACTGTAGCCTGAATTGTTTAATTATTATTATTTGTCTTGTTTTATTTGAAATTGTGTAGTCCCATGTGTTTGTGTGTTTTTTGTACAATTTTGACAAACGCTGCTGATCACTGGAAAGCAATTAACATGGAGAATTGAAACTAAACGACGAATAGCATCCAATGCTGAAACACTAAATAATTAATTAAAATTATCTAGCCACCAATAACTAGACAATTTATTCAAAACAAAAAAAACGGCGCAAAATGCATGAAAATTGGTTGTAAAAAGAAAAAACGCATCATAATTAAGTTACTTGGTTCCAATTAATAATCCGAGCAATTTGCAACTCAAATATTTCCATTTATACGTAAACAACAAATTGTAAATATTTACTTTAAATTGCATGCGCCCGACTAGAACCAGCTGAATCAATAACAAAAATATAAATAAGCAATTTTGCATTAAGAAAACAACATTTGGTTCTCAAACAAAAACAGCTTCTCTCTGATATAACACAATCGTTCAAATATTTCCGATTCAAGTGCTCAATTCGCAGGCAAACAAAAATGGGTCTTAGGGATTTCGCGACTACGAAGCAAACCAAAAGCAGTTCAAAAAATCACAATTTTAGCCAATTTAGTTTATAAATTTATGGAGAATTAAATGTAATACCTTAACGAATCGTATCAATTGTATCTTGATCTTGCAACAAATCTGAATTGTGATTTGTGCCACGTTTTAAATATATATATATAAAAATATATAGATGTCTGATTAGCTTGTAAACTTTATCCAAATAAAACACACGATGGATACCGAATTACAAAAAATACTAACTACTATTTTAATTTAATAAAAAAAAAGAAAACAGCAACACCTACTACTACTACTACAGTGCGTGTGTATGTGTGTAGTCTGTAAGCCTGTATTCCTGGCCAGTTCCATGACCAACCTACGACCCCCCGTTCTCCCCCTGAAACATGCACCACTTTCTAGTTATTATTCAAAGACAAATAACTTTTATGTAAAAACAAAACTTTACATGTAATAGCATAAATTAAGTTAGTGAACCGAAAACTGAATAAAATTATTATAACATTATTGAAAAGGCGAATTTGTTTTAAGTTGTATTTGGAACAAAATCGATACCCCTCCCTCCCTACCCCCAACCACAACCCCAACAAAAATTGTTCTGCTAAATGTGTCTAAATGTAATTTAACATAATATGAAAACAAATACAAAAAAAAAAAAAAAACGAAATCGATTTTTAAATGAGCAAGTTTAATATTTCATAGCTTGTTAAGCCCATCCATTCATAGTCGTCATAAACATTAAGTACATAAAACAAAATCCAAATCTCACTGAATTAAAAAAACGAAACAAAAATACCCCAAAATAAACAACCGAAAAACGAAAGTGAATAAAATTGCAATCAGTTGCCATGCGTTTGTATTGGGTGCAAAAGGTGTGCAAATAAAGAGAATTTAAACAGTTTTGAATTAACATGGAATTTTATTAATGGAAATTTGAATATAATTTTACAAACCTCTTAAAACATTGCTACTCAGGAAGAGTCGGGTAAGCGTCAAGGTAAATTCAAAAGGTATTTTACGTTTTTACGAACCGTTTTCGTCAGAGTTTTCCTTCAAATAAACTTTGGTTTTTGGCATATTTTTATTATTTTTGTCTGAATCTATTCATCTGAAGTATTTAGGAAAAAGGGGCGATTTGAGAAAAGTGCGGTGAACATTATAATCGTTACTTGATCTGATCATCTGAAACCAAAAAGTCGAGATGCGTTTAACAATGTAAAAACACAATTTTTCATCCGATTGGCTTAAAACTCGGTTTGTATGGGTAGAATACGAAATAATTTGAAATGTTATTTTCCGATGATGGAAAATTTGAAAAAAAAAAAAATAAAAAGGGGGGGGGGGGGGTTTTACCCAAAACCATTCATGTGAAAAAATCAGCATAAATAAAATATTTTTCATCCGATTGCACAATGGTCCCAAAGTCGTTTTTTTTTGGCATAAAGTCTAATTATAAAGATTTCTGCACGAACTTTGGTTTATACTCATATTTCGGGCCCCCAAGGCGACTTACAAATATTCGTTCAATTTAGACAATTATTTTATATAGCTGCCATATAAACGATCTGGCCGATTTTCACTAACTTTGTTGTTTTTTAAACTATTGAAATGTAATTCAGTTTACACACGTATTTTAGGCTCCCAAGGTATCCTAACAAATTTTGTTCAACTTAGACTATTTTTTTTATATAGCTGCCATATAACCGATCAGGCCGACTAGCATGAATTTTGTTGATTTTGATAATGTAATAAATGCAATATTTACAGAAGCTAATCTATTAACACAACTTTAATTAGGGCAATATTTTTAATCATTAAATTCAGAATCTAAATGTAAACAGTATTTATTCTCGATATCGGATCCATCCAAATCTGTATCTTCCGTATTATCTTCATTACAAGGAGGGTCCATTCTGCAACTTAATGTAAATTAGGGAACGTCCAAAAGCGCAATGACATCCGTTGGAAGAGGTATCTTTTTATTTTGTGCCTTTCTTTAATGTAAAAATTTACTAGAGATCAGTGGATCGCTAGAGTCCATAGCTCTATGAAAATCGACGTGCATATTATTCTGACGACTGCTTTTTCGTGTATGCATTCTTCGATCAATTTTTAATGCTCAAACTCGAAGTGGTCTGAAAAAATCGTGATTTCACGGGTTTGTGAAAATTCGTGATAAAACCAATTAGACTATCGTATAGAGGACACTTTGGTGAACAATATTGCATTATCAGTTACGATAATCCACCAAACTTTTACTCCACGAAACAAAATTATATTAAGGTTAAGCTATCCTAAAACAACACACAACAAAAAACACATAAAACAGAGGACAAAGCACATATATAGAACAAACTCAAACGAAATTGTATTAAACATACTTAGGACATTATTTTCCATAGCTTACTTTAAATGTTTTAATTAATTTTCGTTTATTTTAAAGGCAATAAACTAAAACAAAATTTTGCCACTACAAAAACCACGTGCGGAGTTAAATGAATGGCTGACTTTCAGCGCTTCGTAAAAACTTGAAGAGCTGCATTTCATAATAAAATTTTTCGATTCTATGACCGCTAGGATATACTCTTTTAAAAAATAAATAGATTTTTCCACAAACGCAACTTTTTTTGGACATTATGCCAAAAAAATCGACTTTGGGACCATTGTGGATTGGCTTCAATCTCGGTTTGTAAGGGTAGAATACAAAATCATTAAAAAAGAGATTTTTCAATGTCGGAAAATCCGCCCCCAAGCGTAAAAATTCCCGGAAAATTCTGCATGAAAAATACTATTTTTCACACGATTGACTTGAAACTCGGTTTGTAAGGTCAGAATGAGAATTCATTTGTGTTTTCATTTTCCGATGTTGGAAATACCGCCGGGATGCTCACTGTGATGTGGTTGGGAAGTGGGTGGAAGTGTGGTGGGTAAGTTGATGGGAAGTGGGTGGGATGTAGGTGGAAAGATGGTGGGAATTGGGTGGAGACTGGGTGGGATGTAAGTGGGTGTGCATTGGTTCTATACTGCGAAGGCGTAGCGAAGCGCGACAGATTATTTGCTAATTAAACAAAAGTACTCTTTCAGGGTTGTCTATAACAAACAAGGATTTGTAACGTACACACTTTACGCTTCACATTTTCAACCCAAATTTATACAACTGACACGTGGACGAAGTCGCGGCGTGTTTTTCTAGTTTATTTATATTTTTAATTAAATATTTTTTACTTTTACGTGTATAAGAAATAAATAAAACAGCATTAATCACATCTCCAAAAAATCATCGCCCTTAAAACTACATTCAACTATTGGATTAAAATATAAGGTCGTTGTAGCGTGAAAGTCCAAATCAAATCCTTTTTGCCCAACGAAAAGTTCCGGTCATTTTAACTCTCCTTCAATTGTCCTCCGAACTCTGGATAGACCTGCAATCAGTCTACATTCCTTTATTGGAAGTTGCCCATTGATTTGCATGCACGGGACAACATTTTCAATATTCTGTAGAGCTTCTTTACCGTAATGCAATATTATCCTGCAGTTTATTTTCTGGCATACTCTAAGCATATCTTTTTCCGTTTGCTTCGAGGATAGCCTGACAGGGCAATCCTACATATCTGAACTGAATTCCCAGTATATATTTTTCCTCTAGCCATTACTGGCTAGGTTGTCCCCAAACTGAAATCAACCAACCGAATGAAAACACTTTAAACAATTATACATAAATACAATAACTTTATTTATAAGACTTAATGATTTTGTAATTCAATTCTGCCCAAACGACAGGGCCAAGCTAACTTCATCTTTGCCAAAATTTTCTTTAAGCCGATATATCCTAAAGCATAGAGTTATCAGATTTTACACAAAAGAATCATTACCAAATTTACCAAAAAAAAAAAAAAAAAAAAAACCAAAAAAGGTCCCTTGTCTAAAATCATTCTTCAATCTGTTTCAGTAACATAAGAGTGGACATCCCAAAGTAATCAAACTTGTCTGACCTTTTTAAGAGACTACAATATTGATCAGTACGCAGACTTTTAACACGCTTCTAAATGAGAAATCCACTATAAAGGCAGATTAACCAAGCCAGAGCTCTTTTAAGGAATTACTTTTTCATGCAACGATTGAACTCTGTACCTTTTAAAAGTTAAACTCAAGCCCAGAGATTTAGAGAAGCTCTGCTTTGGAGCCTGTCGGTTACACAGTATTTAAAGGCAAACAATAATAAGTTAGCTTAATCGTGGGTTGACAAAGCTTCTAAAATAAAAGGGACAAAATAACAATAAAAAAACAATATGGCTATGCTTTTAACATTTAATGCTTTGCGGCCGCTCGTTTTTACTCAATAAAATCCCGAAAATAGTTTACACAAATTAATACATACACATAAGGGAGCGCCTTTTTACGTGGGCATCGCTCGATTTAGACTTAAGTTCAAGTGCGGGGTTTCTACTTGTTTAAGTGTTATCATTTGTATCTAAATTCTTTGTTCCACTGACACAATCTTTGAACATTAGATTTTGATTTCTTGATGGATTTATGAATATTTCCTATAACAAACTAGGTATTAGCAATTCTTGTATAAAACCCGGTGAAGGTTTTTTCAATAAGGGGTACATTTAACGTGACAGTTATTGTGGTTACGTTTAGCTTTTTTCCCGCTAAACAGCTAGATTTATTATCGATAGTTGCGCATCAAAGCCACTCAGCTGTTCTTTGTTTACATTAAGAATGTATGCCAGGGGAACACTTCTATCAACTAAAGATATTCGGTAGTTATATGAATATTAGTTATCATTACAACTAATGAGATGAATTATCAATACTGCACCACATGGTACAATTTGCTATTGATTCGGGGCGAGTGTTTTAAATAACAAAAAATAAATTATTACAAAATAATAACAGCTATCAGTACGAATATCATAGATATAGCCCGTTTCCTACATTCTTGTTGTACACTAAGCCTTCCTAGCTTAGCCTAGTATTTGGCATTTGCGCTACGTTTCGTGTGTATAAAAATTGTTTGGGGTATTCTTGCAATAATGCCAAAACGTAACGGATTCGAGAGATTTCCAAACATAGTTCAACTAGTTCCTAAGTGTAGTTGGTAATCATGTTGTCAGTGGGTGCACTGGAAGGGGATGGCCCTCCGAATTGAAGACCCATTGCTCCAGATCAATTTCCTTGCGATTGTCACTGAACAACAGGTAGAAATACTTAAGAGTTTCGCTCAGCCAGAAGCTTTCCATTAAGTCCCGCATGCGAGTGTTTAGAGTGTTCTTGACATTGCCCAGCGAAGTGTAGCCGGCACTCACTTTGGCATGAGTCTCAAATGCCTGAAAGATGGTCCAGCCCATATCCTGATATGTGCGATTTCCAGTCAAAGCATAGAAATAATATAAGCTCTCTATAAACTCGGGTCTCAGCAGATTATGCGCATCATTGGGCTTCACATAAATGTCCTGTTCCTCTTTGTCGGTGAGCGCAAAATATGAAATCTCTGGGGCCAAGTGAGTGGGATGTTGGTTGTAGGTCTGATAGCAGGTGTCCATTAAGTCCTTGGCCAGTATCAAATGGGAGTCCGGCATGCCGTTTTGGTGGCCCAGTAGAAGTGTACCCGGTAGGTAGCAAGTTAGATGATCCATTTTGGGTTTAAAATCCTTGCCATTGATAAGCTCGCCCAGATAGACCCAGTGATCGCGTGGAGTGCGTCGCATGAGCTGTGTCAAGACACCATCTATGGCTTGCATGTAGTCCAAGATGAGGCTGTGGGAAGTGAATAAGTATTTAGTTGCAGGAGATGAATGAACCTCATTCCACTCACTTATCGTTATCCTTGCGCCCGGTTTGTATCCATTGTTTTAGTAGGTACTCGTAATACGAATCACCACGTGCACCCAACGAAATGGTGGCATAATTCCGGAATGTGCCTGTATTTGCATTAATAAATATGGGCACGAGGCCATGATTCTTGTCCAGAGCATGCACCTTTTCGTTCACCCCATTGGCCATCTGCAGGATGGGATCAAAATAATACTCAAGTGGCGTTCTCAAGGAATTTACTTACGCGTTCATAAATGGAAACATTTGTGGCACGACTTAGATCACGAAACTCCAATTGTATGGTAGTCACCTCGCTGGTTGAGCTGTCCGGTGACCATTTGGGCGAGTGTGCCGACAAATCCCCCAGATTCACATCCGAATAGGGTATGCCCGAGGGTGAGAGGTAAGCGGGCAATAAGCGATTACCCAGCTCGGCGGATTTGACAAGAAACATCTTATCGCCGCTCAAGTGATAGGCAGCCAGCAAACCGCCCAGTACTCTGATGGTTACCTCAAACAGATTCACATCTCGATTAGTGTCAAAGCGTAGCGAATCTTCCACCCAATCGCGGGCTTCGTTAAACTCTGCGAGTTTCAGAAACGTAAGTTAACAAGTTGGAACTCAGATAAACACACTCACCATCCTCCAAACCCATTATATACATGGTGTCCAAAGCATCCACTATGCTCAGTCCCAGACCAAACCATTCGTGTGAGGTTTGCGAAATGGGTTTCAGATTATCATGTCCCCAGGCGTATTTCTTGTAGCCAGCCCAAGAGTGCTTAAAGGCAGCCACCACAGCCGACTGACGCTCATTAGTGGCCCCATGAAAGTGCTGTCCCTTGGCCAGGAGTGGCTCAATTTTTTGCAAATGCTTCTCTATGCTCACCCCAGCCAAATGGTAGGGATGTCGAATGGCCTCATCCAGCTGCTCATTCAAATTGCTCTTGGGCAATTGATTATCGCTAAATTCCTCCACCGCATTGTTCATAGTATCGCTCATGCTGTAAGTGTTATCTTCATTCTCAGGAGCAGCCACAACAGCGGCAATTGTTTCCGGCAGCTTGACAACATTTTCCGCCGAGTTGGTTTCGGCATAGGCCAGATTTGAATTGAACTACAAGAGGAGGGAGAAAACGTAAATTCACAATTGAATTGGGCGTTAATGGGTTCCAGTATAGGTTAAAATTGAAGGCTCATAAATCATACATCGATATGTGTAAACAGTGATTGATCCGAATTGTTAGGCACTTCAGTTTATCTAATCAAATAAGTTATAAAATCTATACACACGACGGCTGATTGATTAAAAAAAGTGAGTCTTAAAAGCTGCCTGCCAATATTCAGACCTTTGTGGGAGTACCTCTGGTGTTGTCTTCACAGACTGCGTTTGCTCTACTGTAATCTGCGATTGACTTTTGCCCTTAGCAACTCATTTTAACACTTTCTATTTCATTTAGGGTTCACGACCCGAGCACTTGCCGAAGCTGAGACCAAAAGAGCAGAAAGGCGTCATTCGCTCGACAGAGTTCGAAGCGATTAGGTCAAAGCAGATTCACAGAGCTTAAAAATCTTTAAAAATCACTTGTTAGCAAGAACAGTTTTAATACATTCGAATTTTGAAGCAATCTTTAAATACCCAGAAAAGAATCAATGAAGTCGTTTACCGATTTAATATTTGTCAATTTTTCATTATTTTCTTGCTACTTAGAAAGATATAATTTCATCAGAAGATGAATATGCAGAATCATTCAACTGCTTTTATTTATTAGTTCTTTTTGAACAACAACACGTTTATAAGCTTGAATCCCAAGATTCAGTTGTAGAAATTGGGATTGAATTTACAATGTGGGAACGTACAAAAACCTACATAAACTCAGCGAAATTCAATTAAAGGCACATGGATATATTATGTTTTATGGGGAAATTAGATGAGAAATGAATCAAATTTTTATGAAATAATAAAGTGAATAACGATATTAGTTCAGCAAATGTCTTAATACTACAAATCAACAGGTGTTAGATTAACAAACAAATTATATTCAAAAATTTATTTTTATACAGCGAAATTCAATTAAAGGCATGTTATTAAATTATATGGCAAAAACACAATATACATATTTATACCCGTTACTCGTAGAGTAAAAAGGGCATACTAAAGTCGTGCAAATGTATGTAACAGGCAGAAGGAATCATTTCCGACCATTTAAAGTATATATATTCTTGATCAGCATCAACAGCCGAGACGATATAGACTTGTCCGTCTATCCGTCTGTCTGTATGAACACCTAGATTTCAGAGATGGTAAGAGATAGAGGTTTGAAATGTATGGGACAAATGCTTCGGTTCTCTCAAGATAAATGTTTTTTTTGTTTTATCTTTCCGCCTTCATAACTCTACTCATAGGAAAAGAAAACTCCAATTTTAGGAGATAGAGGATCTCATTGACTTGTAACAACATAGTTAGAAATTGGCGCAATGAATCGGAGTGGGCAAAGGCTTGGTATACTTAGCTCCTATGCCCTTTTTATTAAATAATAAAGTGAATAACGATATTAGTTCAACAATGCTAATACTACAAATCAACAGGTGTTAGATTAACAAACAAATTATTTCCAAAAATTAATTTTTATACAGCGAAATTCAATTAAAGGCATGTTTTTAAAATGTATGGCACAATAAAAAAAGATGGTTAATAGTGAGTCTAGCTTCCAGATTTTGAAACCACTTCAAAAATTCGTTTTGGCATGGAGTCTATGACCTTTTGAAACTCTGAAGTAGGAATTTTGCCCCATTCATTGACTACAGCAATTCTGAGCTCTTCCACCGACTCGAATTTGCAATGACCAGCATATACACGTCTTGCCAAGTTACCCCACATGTTCTCTATACGATTTAGATCTGGGGAACGTGCTGGCCACTTCAAAAAATCGATCTGCTTCTCCTGACACCAATAAACGCTGAGTCGTGAAAAATGGTGTCTAAAGTAGTTTGCTCATCCAAAAAGTTTATTGATACTTCATCCAACATGGTTATATACTTTTTCCGAGTTCATACGACCATTCATTTTACATATTGGGGTCCTTCCATAGAAACTAAAACCAGCCCAAATCATTAACGAACCTCCTCCAAAGTTCCGCTTAGTAGAAAAGGATTCGGGCTTCTTCAAATCGTGCCAGTAATAAATAAAACCATCTGGACCGTCAAGGTTGAATTTCCCACTAAACTTTAGCAAACTATACTTTTAGGGGGAATAATGTTAAGTCAATCGATTTTCTGTCAACACACTTAAAAAGAATACTAGATTTTCGAGGTGTGCTCACACATCCGCGAATAACTTCGTCATTAGGTAACCAAATTCATCGGGAGAACCAACGTTCAACGCAGCATTAACTGGGCTTTTATAATAAAACTTAAGGAAAAATCGAATAAAATAGTGAAACCAGTGGTGGTCAAAGTACAAATTTCGAAAAAAAAAAACAGTTGAAAATACCAGATCTGTAACCCGCATTTCTCAGCCATCGCGGTAAATCTCTATAAGCTATGAATATAATATATGTATTAGGCTCTCCTCGTCGCTATCAGAACTGGCAAAGTTATATAAAATCAGTTGGTCGAGTTATTTCAATTTAAGTGAGCAAAAAGATCAATAAACGGTTTTTGGGCCATAACTTCAGATTTGGGGGGTCCCCGAGGAAAACCAAGTATGAGGAATTGCTATACGCGACCTGCTCTATAGCGTACGCTATGCCAATACCCAGGTTATTACAATTTTTGAAAATTTTTAGCACTGTGTTGTTATTATTTGATCGATTTGTATTTTATTTCTGCTTTAAATTGATTACATCATCCACTGCAGATGGAGATCTTTTCAATTTAATGGCAATTTGCCTATTAGACATGCCAGTATCCTTGTAAGCAAGGATTTTGGCTGTTTCTTCAGATGATAATGTTTTTCCCTTTCCCATATCAAAGTTGAGGGAAATTTTCAATAGAATATAATTTGTACCTGTTTAAATTAAACACGTATACATAATCAAACTATCAAATTAAGAAAACTTTGCACCTTCTTCTTACTTGAGGACTTGAAACACACTGCCTTTAATAGAATTTCGCTTAAAAACGTTCACAAACTCTGAATAATGGCCATGCTTTAGCTTAAACTAACTGTTAATGCTCTCTTTAAGCTAAAAATAGAAATATAGATACCATTGTAAAAGGGAGAATAGGATTGGAAGATGCCTTCTGGTTTCAATACATTTTAAGGTGACTAAACGGACCTGCCTTTAATTGAATTGCGCTGAGCGTACACTTACAAGTGCAAAGGTTGATAGTGTGGGTTTGGGTACCACTGCTCTAAAGGATCTATCGTTTACAATTAGGGTCGATTCCTCTTCTTTCCATATAGCTACTATGTGCCAGATAAACTTACAATTTACTCTGTTATTGTGAGTTAAAGTGACAGAAATCTCTACGAGAAGATGTGAAATTAGTCCTTAGTGTCCATAAAACTTGCATCTGTACGGTATTTGCCGCCTTGGTTAGTTTCGTTTTGAACCTTGAATAAAAGGCATGTTTAGATGTGCAGACGCCTGCTTGGGAGCATATGTATATTTACTCTGCTATGCTCACCATGCTCAAATAAGCTTTTAAGTCGAAGATATGTAAATATATCAAATATTCAAAATGAATATGGTTTTACAATAATCTACTTTTCATGAAACAAATTTGTATGCTATCAGAAATTTTGTTGGACCACCCATTAAAGTTATGTTTTCAGCTGAAATCCGATGTCTTTACATTACACTTTTTGTTCATTGCTATCAGTGTTATCACTCCAAGTACTTGAAAGCCCGTTCTTTTAATTGCCAAAGTGAAACAGAGGAACCTATTGAAGTTGTCTTGTCTTGAATGAAGCACATTAACAAATATTGTCATTTTTGTTTTCTTTTTGCGATTCTTATCAAATTAGTTGAAGGGGGTACCCACTTAAGTGTCGCTGTTCCACAAATGTTTGGGCTTACCTTATCATTGACAGTTGGCGTCGTCGCCGCCTCGTTTTCATTGGCTGGTTGGAAATTCTGATTATCAGTCAATGAAGGCGGTGGTGGTACACCGTTTACGGTGGCCGCCTCCAGTTGTTTTTTATCAATGATATCCGGATGATGATGTGGATTTTGTTGAACCATATCTCCGCGATGCATGTGAAACGGGGCAGCGGCTGCTTTCGTTTGAACATCCTTGATATTTGTCGCGATGAGCTGATCGCCGGGCAAACACAGCAAAATTGTTACACAAAATGCTGTGACGACGAGTATAATTGACAATTGACGTTGACAACGCGGCAACTGATTCCAAGCCTTTTCGATCAAATACAACAAAAAGAAGTCACCAGCATATACATACATACATACATATTTTCCATATTTGTCGCTTACCCGTCGCAAACTCTTTCGCACTCTCTCATCGCTGGCGCCCACTGATCCGGAGGAAGACAACGTCAGTGTAATATGATCGTTCTTCTCCATATCCGTAGATTGTTTCTAAACTAAATACTACTTTGCGGTTTTATTTGGATTAAGAATACAAATCGATGCCCCACAGAGCAGAGGAAACGACAGGGCAGCGTCGCGGGGGAGTATCAACTAACTAACCCAGGTGCTGGTCTAGTTTACGGCCTTCTTCACATGTTCCCGATCAAGTAAGACTAAATAATGTGGTGCATTAAAACCAACCCAATATATATATAATTTATTCTAAAATTATAGAAACTGCAGTGTGACCGTTGCCGCCTAATCCAACCTTTACGTTATAACCTTACGTTTTTATCGATAGTCGATAAGATTATTTAAAAAGCCAAGCCACCGTTAAAAAGTCGACGTTTAATTTAAAGTTGGTATATAAAAAACCGTTTAATAAAAGGAATATATACAACATTTAGTACATTTAGTGTATTTGTTTCATCATTTAGCCGCATAACAGGCATTGCACACTCGAACCGGCTTTCCAGCTTGACCCTGGGCATTCAACAGGGGCAACGTGTGCTCGGAGCAAGCCTTGCAAAAGATTTCGCCACAACTGCGGCAGTGATGCTTGCGTCTCGTCAAATTAAATTCCCGCCCACAGGCCGTGCAGTGAGTGGCTATGGAATCGGGTGCCCAAATCCCAGGATTAGCAAGCGTTTCCGACATGGTTTGCAACGACTGCGAGGACCCGGACATACGTTGCTGATGCAGTTGCTCCTTGTCTTGCATCTCCGATATTTTGAGTTTGCTAACGCTTAACTGTATTCCCAGCTCTTCCAGCGTAGTCTGCGCCTCGGTCCACTGGGTGCGCACCTTTTCCAAATCAAATTTGAGCTTCTCATTCTTTTGCTTCTCCTCGGTCAGATCTTTGAGACAAGCTTGTAGTTGTGCTATTTTATCCTTTAGTTTTTGTTCCTTTTCCTGCAGGGACATACGCCATTCACGTTCGATGCGGGATTCAGCTTCTGCACGAGCAGCACGCTCTTCGCTGGCAGTAACTTGGGTAGACAGGGATTGGGAAGTGGTCTTCAGTATTTCCCCCAAGTTGCTTTTGTCATGGGTCCATCTGTTCAAGGGAGAAAAACAGAGCATAGAAAATTAATTTATTTTGGATCAATCAGAGCTAGCCGTTTAGATTGGTGTTTGGAGTTGGAAATCGGAAAATTTCGAAGCTGTATCTTTAAATTTCGGAATATCTGGAGGCGTCAAAAGATTAAGCTGGGAAAATCCTGTCCTTGAAGCCCTGTCTTCTTTTGGTATACCCGCAAAGTACATTCGACTTTGCATGATGACGTTGAGAGGCACAAAAACTCCGTCAAAATAGTTAAGAACCTCTCTGATTTATTTGATACCAAAAAAGGTTTTAGGCAGGATGATAACTTATCGTGTGACTTCTTTAATCTGCTGATGAAGTATATACTGCGTCAGTGATAACGCTACATGCTTATGCCGATGATATCGACATTATCGGCACAAACGAACGGGCGCTAAGCTGGTCGTTTTCATAGGTACAGAAGCAGCCTAAACTGATGGACTTTGCGTTAAATAAGGACAAGACGAAGTACGCATTATCCATACGCAGAGAGCCTACGCGTCATGGACAGTCTGTTGCAGTGGGGGAGTACAACTTAAAGGTTGTTAAAGATTTTTTCTACGTAATCAACAATGATAACCAGCGACAACAAAATCTGTCTGGAAATCCTAATAAGAATATTCGTGCAAACCGATGTTACTACGGCCTCAGTAGGAAGTTCAAGAGCATAGCCTTCTCTCGCTATACAAGTCGCTTATCATCCCAATCCTGCATTACGGCGCAGAAGCATGGACATTGACAGCAGCGGATCAGGCGTAGATCGGCGTCTTTGAGAGAAAAAAACTTCGGAGGATTTATGGAAAGTTGGCGATTTCACATTCGAATGAATGACAAACTGTATGAGCTTTATGGGGACACAAATTTAGTCAAACTCATAAAACAGCAGCGGCGCGGGGTGTGATGTTCAAGCAAAACAGGCGGAAGGCGGCTGAAAAAAGGCAGGAAGGAGGACTGCAGGGCATTAATAGCAGCGGCCGACTCCATTAAGCGGGTGCGATACAAATATCGGACCAAAGAAGAAGAAAAATCCGGTTAAAGTGTGACTCTTTGGTTGTTTTAGATTGTGTTATCTATGTAATGTGGAGCACTTTGAGCGCTTTGTTGAGGAAGCTATTGAATGTTTGTCTGATTTTCTCGTATGACAGTCGCTGAAGGTGGAGGCATCCCAAGACGCAGAAATTGATAAGCATTATGCTTGACTCGAAAGAGAATCGGTTTGCATTAAGTAAGTGTACTGCATTCGCACTTAATATTTTTCACACTCGAGTGTCTCCAACCATTAAAAAAAAGGTTTGCAACACTGATGTCATTTTTGTGCTTCGGGTGTGAGTGTCAAATGTACCCGCTGTAATTTTTTATACTGGTACAAGCAGAGATCTCCAAAAAGACTCTTTGTATTTGTCTGTCTCTCTTTTTGGTGTCTCTATCTTGAGATACCAACAACAACTTAAAGGCGTTTACATTTGATTTTTAAATAAAGAAAGCGTGAGCAATGAAAATGAGGCAAACCCTGGGGATGGGAGTCTGGCAGTCGCAAACGAAATTAACATGCGGTGCCGCTCATAGCAGAATCAACAATTTACTTTGACAGACGAGCACACAAGAGACTCATTCGCAAAAATACCAATAACAGAACTAGTGTTTATTAGAATTGACTGTAAAATTTCGAGTGTCAGACACAGCGCATAAGCTTTTAAAGCGAGTACTGAAGCAGTCAAAAAACAACACTCACTCTTGCAAATCTCTGCTAAGAAACATCGGTACAAAATCTGCTTTGGAGACAATCCAAGATGAGTGTGAGGGCATTGTTTTTCCCGCGAAGTAATACAGAAAAGCAGTCCCGCCAACGGGATATGTGGCGGAAAGCCAGCTTGGAAAGCGGCTATTTCCAATTCTTCGGGTCCGAAGTCTCGCTCGATTTTCAATCTGTCTGCTCTTCTTCAAAACAAAGCTCAAAAAAGTATCCTCTTGGACGCGTATCTTTAAACGTTTGCGATGGTGCTGTGTGCTAAGACGTTATTCCATTTGAGTTTAGTGCAAAAGGTCCTGTTTTCGATATTTATTAAAGGTGCCCTATAAGAGAAATTCAAACAGGATTTCTTTTCCAACTTCTATTTTTGTAAATAAAAATAAAGACAATGTAGCACATGTATAACATGAATGTGTTTGTCTTCGGAGATAAGAGTCCAGCAGTAGTCGGTCTCATCATGTTTTGAACATGGTATCTCTTTTCCATGTTGAACATGTGCGGATGGTCTCTCTCTGACACAAGACTCTAGTGAGTTAAGGCACTCTCACGGCAATTTCAAAACAATTAAAAACTGATTTTCAAAAAAGCCTACTGATATAAAATCAAGTTAGTTTGCTTGCTGAGAAAATATAAAATATACATCTTCTTTTTTAATTTATTTACGGTATCTTGCCCATCAATCAAGAATTTGGTTTATGGCCCTCGATAGAGGAAAAATCAACCTATTTATCTAAGTTTTCACAAGCACTATTCCGTTAAATGTGGCCGTCTGCGGCCCAGCGGTTAGTGTGCTGGACTGCTGGGCGGGAGGTCGTTGGTTCGATCCCGCCTCTGAACATCTAATAATAAAAGTTTTTTTCTTTCTTTAGAAAAATAGCTTTTACACATACCGTCACCTTCACCAGCTATTGGCGCCAGCTGTGAAGTAATGTAGCCATGAATAAGCAAATTCTCAAACTTTGACGTTCGTATTCGGCGTTAAATTGTAGGTCCCTTTCTCTTGTGCGAAAAAATTAAAGCACACACGCCAAGAGATTGAGAGAAGCTTGGCTGGGCCCCGTTGGAGGAGCTGTATAGCCAATTTTTTACTATTTCGTTAAAGATGGCTTTTTAATATATTTTTGAAAGTTGCCTTTTTCTGCTATTTTACCAACTTTGACCATTGATATCTTTAAAACTTGACGTGCTAGAATAATTTTGAAAATTGACTTTTACTCAGCTTGAAAGCCTCCGTCGAATGGCGTCAACCTCATTTCCCGGCCCGAGATGGCCCAATATTTGTTGAACTGTGTATTGTATCTTGGATGGCGATGTTTTCTCTGATCCTTTGGAATATGGGGAAGCAGCATTTCAGAGCTTGTAAATATAATTCCCAATCCAAATAGATGATTCGCCTTAATGATTCGCCGATGATTAGGCAGCAATGATATTTTCAATTTTTAGGCACAATTTTAGACACAATTTTAAGTCCGGTTTCTGCCCATTAACAATAAATTGCGATACTAAATGGAAAAAATTTAAAGCAGCGATGGCCAGCGAGAGCGGGCGAGAGAGTATTGGTGTGCGAAAATAAAGCGCCGAGAATTTGCTTTTGGTCTCAGCTTTGGCAAGCGTTCGGGTCGTGTACGTGTGAATAGAGAAATGTTTTCGTCCCCTGGAAGGAACCAGAGGCCATCGCTGGTAAAAAGTGTACTTGAAAGCGATACACATCATAATACTAAGAACTTTTGACAAAGTTTGAGATACCATGTGCAAGAAAGGCAACGACAAGCTAAGCCACAGTCTTTCCCGTAGGAACTAACATCAGTAACTACAACAACTGCAGGAAATGTGAGAAACTAGGAGTTATCGAAACCGTAGAACACCTCATAGCAACGTGAGGCTGAGTAATCTTTTGGGCGTCTGTGCCGGCACCGCTGGAATGGGTCTCCTTTACCGAAACTTACTGACCTTTGATCTGAAAGGACTTCTAAGTACAACCTCTCGATGGTTTGAAATACAATGACTAAACGGAGGGTCCGTCCGAAGTAACCTTTACTACTGCGGAGACACGATACAACTCTCTCTCTCTCTCTCTCTCTCTATTCCTATCCAACTCACCAATCAAACATAAGCCCCTAAAATCCCTTCAACAATTCCCATGCCCAAGCTTACTTTTTCTCTAATTGTTCTATTGTGCTGGCCATGTCTTCCTTTTGGCCCTCTAACTTGCCCATTAGCTCCGTTTTGTGGGTCAGTGAGGCTTTGCAATCCTGTCGATGAGAAGAAAAGGCTTTTGTAGGGCTGTTGGTATAGCTATAAAAGTGTTTTGGGGTTAGTACGAAATCAAAGAACCTCAAGTTTAGATACGTTTTATTTTTGGTACATAGATCTTTGTTGTAGTTAGTTTATATATATGTATATGTGTATGTGGATGTCATAATAGTTACAATTACAATAGGTTTTATTCGACTAGTTTTGCTTTATTTAATTACAGTTAAAGCAGGATCAGATTCCATATGTATATATGTATAATCTACATTTAAATTTAACTTCTTAATAACACTATACATATATACATACGCACATACATAAAGGAGAGGGGGGAAGGGTTAGTTTACTTTAGTTTCGCTAACAGGTTTACAAGATTTCTCAAAATGCTCAACAATTGGTAGTTTGCCTTCATATGCTATAATAAATATAATGGTAAAGGCCTCAAATACATATATATATATATATAGGGAGATATATTGATCTAAAATATGGACTCAATATTTTACGGTTATTGTTAAGCAGTTGCACTTTCGAGTTTAAGTTTTGGGCAATATTTACTTTGAGTAAATGCCCCACTGCCTATGCAACTCAATAGCTTTGCACAGAATTTTGTTGCAGGGTTCTCAAAGTACCGTAAGAGATTTTAAGCTTATCCTAAAAGTTATGAACTCAGAAAAGTACAGTACACACGCAAGTACAGTCAATGCCAGTCAAAGTAAGAAAGAAGGCATTCCATATTTCTTGTACTCAGCACGTAATAACGCCATTTTGTGCGGTACTTTGAGAACCCAGCTTTGTCCACCTTAATAAATAAAACCAATATTTACCCATATTTGTAACTGACCTTCCACCGGATCTGTAACTTATATAATCTTGCACTGATTATGCTAAACACAAATAAAACGGAAACTTTATTTGCCTGTGTACCATACTTTCCCGTGCACTTTTGTAATTCCGTAGTTTAAGCATCACCCGCCTGTTCCCTAGATAAAGCATAGTCACTGCGCGAACCATCTATAATACCCCCTCCCTTGAAATGCTGAGTCACGGCTGCGGCTGCCTCGGCCAGCTCATCGTTGAGCGATTTGGCGGATGTGGGTGTCTTGATCTCTTTACTCTCCATCACCTGCGCTTCCTGTGGCACTGGCCCGGGTCCGGCCACCGCACTGCCAGGTGACTTACGATAGTTGTTTGGATTGAACGGTGGTATACCCTCCATTTTTAAATGCAAACGCTTCATGGGCGGTCCGGCATCCTGTTTGTGCTTCTTGGTGAGTGCCTCGAACTTTTCCAAATTCTGCTGACGTCTGGTATTGGGTGATCGATCGGCGCTTGGATGGTGCTGCTGGTCGACGAGCTTCGACTCATATTTCTTTTCTAGCGATTGTAAAATGTTACCAATTTGTGAGGCTTTCGTTTGCAAACGAGACACCATCTCGCCTTTCTGTGTGAGTTCATCTTCACATTCCTGGTGGAATTTTAAACGGGAGGTAGTTTGGTTTTTTGTTTCAATATAAAATTACCGAATTACTTAATGCGAATTTGTTTAAATCGAAATAAACCCAAGAAATGAAATAAACTAAATACTAGCGACCAGATGAGCTGATGAATGTGGGCAGATGAGTTTGTTGGTGGTGAGTAATATATGGTCACGGTTTCTCAATTTTCGGTTAGATTTTAAATTAGCTGCTAGGTTAACACACAAATGCTCGCCGAATATATCCCTTAGGCGTCAGGGCAAGGTAGTTTATATCCGTTAAGAGCTAGAAACCCTAGAATGTTTATCTTTGAAAAAGCAGAAAGAATCTTAGCTATCGTCTAATCCGAGGTGCTCAGAATGAGCTAACGTCCGCGTGAAGACAGATACATATGCACAAAATATATCTCATGCAAGAACAAGTACAAGAAATTGAAAAGGAAGTGTGTGTGTGTGTGCCGCCTTTCGGCCACATTGTTGTAGCTTTTTAATTTGCCAGAGACATAGGGGAGAGAGAAGAGAGTCACATATGATGTTGTTGTTGCAGTTCTAAACGCGCCAACAACAAAACCTTAGCTTAGAAAGAAAAAGAGCAGAACACTCATATGAATTGGTTGTTGCTTCATGAAGACTTATTTTCGGCATATACGCGCCAGCTTTGCCTTGCGTCAAACAAGAACGAATGCGTGGCTTGCGGAATGGGCTTGGGCACCCCAGATCTGATCGATATCTGAGTAACTATATTCAGCCATTGAACTGGAAAATGTGAATGTCTACATATGTATGCTAGAATTAAAAATCAGTTGTGTTGTTTGGGACATCGAATCCTCACATGTTAAAGTAGAAGAAAGTGCACAATCATCCAAATTTTTTGCTTCAATGAAATGCACAGAGGAAGAGCCAGGAAGAGCATTAGCATTCATTAGCATTCATAATGGGAATCCAATGACAGTTCGGCTCTCGCATACATCCTTTATTACTAGTAATGCAGGCCATGCATATGCCTAAGTAATGCAGATTGTATGGGAGTATTTCCTACATACTGATGGCAAAGTAACGCAGGGGTTACCCAATTTGTAATGGCATTTTGCGCCTCTGGGTATTGGTATGCGAAAGAAAGCGACGCAACTAAAAAGCTATTTGCTCTCTTAGCAAATGCCTCAGTATGGCTCTTGTCGGTATAAATAGCGAAAAGTGTTTGGTTCCTGCGGGCCCAACCTGTAACTACGAATTCCAGTTGTCTGGAAATTAATTCGTTATATAGAAAGCCACAGGAAATTCGTAATAAAAAGTGCGACTGTATTTCTTAAGAAAATTTTTAGAAATTTTCATTCAAATTTAGATTCTCAAAGAAAAGTTCCAGAAACCCTTTATTCAGCATAGTTTTTATATGTTTTATATCAAACTCCCTGAAGACGGACCCCGATGTGGGCCCAAAATATATTGGGAAGCATAAATAAAAAACTCCGTGTAGAAGGAGCCATAAACCAAACATTTGGATATTAAAGAAACATATAAATTTCAAAAGAAGTAAAAACTATTTCTTGAGAAATATATTCCGGGAACTATTTCTGAAGAACTGGTAACAGTGGTCTAATTCGAGGAACTATTTCCTCAGACTGAGTTGTAGGAATTTTTCCCATTGATTACCGATGATAAGTTAAGGTAACAGTTTCCCCCCGCATTAGTGCAAGAAACACTTCGATACACTCAGAAAAAAACGACCGGGATATTTCTAGACCGATCGGTATAGAATTTATGCCGTTTTGTTCATGAATGTACTTAAATTTAGTACGAAACATACTAGAATAGAAAAAGAACTGTTAATATTATTCAAATGAGAACAAACGTTTTTGAATCAAGTACTTTTCGTACTTACAGTTAGCCTAAAAATTTAAGAAAACTGGAATTAAGTACAGATAGTTACCAAGCTCCAAAAGTGTGCTACCAAAACTGCGAATTATTTTACTTGATCTGTTGTTGATCGTTCTAACACTTTGGTAATGGAGTGGTAGATTTCGACCAAAGTATAAAGATCTTGGTGGGGAAGTTCATTTCCTTTGGATTTTAATTTATTAGAGACCTTTATAGAACAAGAACATTTTGTACATTTTTTTGAAGTATTTTTTAGTGTATGGACGGGGGGGAGAAATGTGCTTTATTTCACCGAATTAATGCACATGAAATACACCTGACCTTGAGCCGACCAAAACAATCACTATAAGATGCAACAAAAAGGTCACCAGCCCCAGCTAATAGTATTATTTTGATTCAAACATGGTTTTTGGTTGACTTTTGAATTAATAGACTTCGATGAAGAACCTTTTTGCACTTATTTTGAGAGTAAATCGTTCTGTACTTAAGACCATAACAAATTAATAATATGACCAAAAAGATATAGTAATAGTTCGAAATGTACTTAAAATATCCCGAAACAGTCTTCAAACATGTATTTTGGGATTGAAAAAATCGAACTTGAAATAATGATTTCGTACTTGAATCATGTATTTTCGTACTTACCGTACGATTGTCACCGTTCGTACTTGATTCATGTACAAAGCACTTGTTTTTTTTCTGAGTGTAGGGTTAATTTTCGGAACTATTTCCCGAGAATTAATTTTAGAATTTTAAGTTCCAAGAACAATATTTCATATACTATTATCAGAAACTAATGATTAGTTTCAAAAAACCAATTCCGAAGCATTAGTGCCAAAAAAAATCTTCAGAGCATTGCTTGCCAGAGAATTATTTGCAGCAAGTATTTCCTCGATGATTAGTATTCGTAATAGATTCAGGGACTATTGGTTTCTGGAATTAAAAACTAAGCTCTAGTTCCCGCTACCATTTCCCGAGGCTTAGACGTCGAGCCATCCGGCGCGCCAAAGCTATTTTCCAAGCATAAGTTGAAGGAACTACCTCCAAAGAACTATTTAGCGAGTTTTAGTTAGTGGAACGATTTCCAAAAAATGACTTTCAGAAGCCATTTCTGAAGGGCTAATTCCAGTAACTATTTTCTTTGGATAATGGCTAGGAACTATTTCCTGAGGATTAGTTTTAGAAACTATATCACAGGAACTTTTACAAAGCATTAGATCAAGGAACCAAAAGTTGCATAACATTTTTCCTGAGCTTTAGTTTTAGCATTTGTTCAAGAACTTATTTCCCCAAAAGTAAGTTCCAAGAACTATGGAAAGAAAATTGTAGCAGTGTAATTTTTTCTGTTTTACTATTTAAGTTTAAGTTGACTCAGAACTGCACCATGCTCAGGCTAAGAGATGATTCGGTTAGTTATCCTCTAGTTAGACCAACCGAAAATTGAGAAACCGTTCCCATGCTTGCATACATACCTGCAGCTTGCGATACATTTCCAGATTGATCTGTTTAATGTCATCAAGCTGTCGTCGCAGCGACACTATGGTATCCTGCTTCTCGTGTATGTCCTTCTCCAGCAGTTTCATGGCCATATCAGATTCGGCCTTCAGTGAGACCTGCAACTTGAGCTCCTTCTCCAGCTCAATTGCCCTCTTGCGCTCCTCCGCCAGTTCAGAGCTTAAGGTCTCCGCTTGCTTATCACTGCCATGGGAGCTATTGTCTGAGCTCTGATTAGTTTGACTGGACTGACGCATGGCCTGATTCTCAGCCTGCAGGGCCAACAGACTGTTACGCGCAATGGCCAGATCCTCCTTCATTAAAGCATTGGTCGTAGTCAGAGATTCGACTTTGGCTTGCAGGTTACCAACGGTGGCGCTGTAATGTATTTTAGATTTAGCTAAGGATACTTTGGTATGGGTTCACCCACTTTAAATGCCGATTGAGTTCCTCAATGTAGTTCTTTTGATCCAGCACGGCAATCATGTTCCCCTGACCAGCGGCATCCAACAGAGCAGGTGGGTTGGTGTGGCCTGAGGTGGTGCCATCATCGGTGAGCTCGGCACTGTGCGAGCTGGAGCGCAGATAGAGTGAGAAATCTATAACACCCTGCTGCGAGTCCAGATCTTCTTCCTTGACACACAAGTTACAGTCAATGACATTAAGGCCCACTAGGATGCCCATAATGACCACAATCTGGAAAGGGGACGGGGAAATGAAAGCGGCGAACCCACTGAGTAAGTTTATCTCCAACACACCTCGTCACTCATCATAAGCGCCTGCGGCTCATAGTAGTCATAGAGTGAATCGTCACGATGCTCAATCAGAGCCTGTAGATAGTCCGACAATTTCTTCTGCATCAGAGCAATGCGCAACCAGGCACGTGCTCTACCAATGTGAGTACGCACCGTGGGCAAATCTCTCACACTGGCGGTAATATCCTGCGCCTCGGGACAATAGTTCTCCACACTCTGCAACAAGTCCCACAGCTCTTTGCGTGGACCCAGTAAACCCTTCTTGGGGCGTAGACCGTGACCCAACACATGCTCTATGACGATAAAGAAATGCTGCAGTGGCAAATGATCCGAGTCCAGCATACGTCCATAGCGTAAGGATTGCTCCAAGAGTTCCTTGACCACCAGCTTGCATATATTCACCAGATTACTACGCTCTATTTCGGCCGTATCGCGTGCTAGAAGAAGGGGTAAGTCGAGGAGCTCATTCATTTTTGTTTCAAAAAGGAAAAAAAAAGAACAAAAGTTGTGACAATTCGTTTTGAGTAATGAACATTTATGTGCTGTTCGCCCTGCTATTCTTACTGGCACCGGGCGGCTGTCCCATCTACAGCATTGATTTGTCTACTCTGGAGGTACCCAATGAATTTCAGAATGAATTGACTCTACAATCTATGTTGAGTTCCGAGCTGCATCAATATAGAAACAAGCTGAACGAAAATAACCAACTTAATATGAGATCATTTTTGCGACCCTCGCAGAGCATAGAGGAACGCATCAAGGCCAACTATTATATGGGCCGTGCTGCCGCCGAACGATGAAGAGGAGTCTGCCAAGGTATCGCGCAGCGCCAGTGTGGAAGGAGCAGAGTTTCTGGGTACCAATTTGTTTGGCAATTATCCCAAGAAATGTTTTTCCACGGAGGATATTGCTTTGATGTCGGCACGCCGGGATTTTGAGTTGCTTGTTCCCAAATCCTTTCCACAAAGCCTACTCAATGATGGCGTTGTCCAGATGCTAATGAAGTATTTCAATACTGTGAATGAAATGGTGAAGCTTAAGGCCGATGATGATACCCGTCGTTTGCTGCAACGCGCTTTCTATGATGCTTTGGGCGGCTATTTGCGTTACTATTTGTTACCCTTGGCCAAGGTTTCCTACTATGCGGGTCGACTGAAGTTAGGTACCGTGGAACGTCTGGTGGCTCTTTACAGACAGTGCAAAATAATGCTTAACACCAACGGGAATGGATGGAAAACGCCTGCACTCGATGTGCTGGGTCAACTTCAGAGAGTGGAAATAGATGCGGTGAAGATAAGCACAGGGAAGAGCAGTGAGAGCGATGCCGCTAGCTGTGCCATGTTGGATCAGAGCAGTGTTTCTAAGGAAGCGGAAAATGATCAAATGATTGTGCCACTACCACGACTAGAGCCAGCTGATGCTAATGGCTTTCTGGGCAACATATTCATACCCTTCCGTCAACGACGTATTTACAATCTGCAGTCACCCAATGCAGCTTTTGTTTTAGTAAAGTTCTTCAAGACACTGGCCCACTGTCATCGGTTTCAGGGTTTAAGTCAGAGGCCGTACAACCGAAAGCTGCGCAACTGGATAAGGGAGAGCATACAGGTGCACTACAAGGATGAAATGTTTTATCCCGGTTTAGGCGGTGTTTTACAAATCTATGAAACGCTGAGCTGTCCGAAGAAGTCTAACGCAGATAGGCTGGAGCCGGAGCATGAGTTTGAACAAGACTCTAAGGATTACCAAGAAGAGTTTAGCCAGGAAAAGACTCATAAATCTGGCAGCATTAAAAACAGAAAAAGTATTCAAAGTCTTAAACAAAGTCGTTCGCCCAAACACTCCCACCTGCAGTTCAGAGAGCAGGACGATCTTACGGTACGGGGTGAGGTTTACACTAATCAAAATGGTGAGCAGTGCATCGAGTGTGATGACGAGTTGTATGTGGTTTATGTGGCAGCCTTCTTGGCCTTACTCCTACTGCTACTTCTGCTACTCATTTGCTTGTGCATGCGTAGGGCCCGTAAACAGCGGCAAAAGCGTGAGAAAATTGTGCCCGAGAAGCCTCCAGCTCAGGAAGAGAAAGCCCCTGCCGAAGAAATGTATCCAGTGGCATCAGAGCCACCAAAAAAACGCTGTTGGGGTTCCATGTTTCACAGCAAAAAGAAGGCTAAAGAAAATGTCAGAAGAGAGCGAGAGAGTACCAGACGCCAACCCTTGGGTATAGGTTTCCAAGAGAATGTCCCAGCCCGTTCCTTGATTACCAGCAAAAGCACGAGGTCTGCAAGAGAGGACTCCATGACTTCTACCTCATCACTGGCCTGTCAATTTCCACGAAAATGCTTACCCCTAAGATTAACAAGTGACAAACATACCAAATACTACACCAAGTCAGAGCAAAAGCCAACAAATCCTCCGAAAAGAACAAGCAGAAGTGTATGGGATGAACAGCGGGAACGGCAGCGATTGATAGCAATCGAAGAGCGAAACAGGGAAAAGAATCGTTTCCTGGTCAGGCCACTCGGTTTTTCGGAAGAACAATCATCGCCAACTAAGAAATCGTCACGTAAATCGAGAGCATCTTCTGTTTCCATGGAACCAACTTCGGAAGGTGCGTCTAGTGCCAACGAGCAGCAATTGCGAAAGCAGTGTGAAGCCAGACAACGAAAGGAGGGAGAGGTGGGTTAAGAAGGAAATATCTTGCAGCAATTTCTTTATCTAACCTTAATTACATAGGTAAAGAGCAGCCGAAGTGACACAAATTCCAGAAAAAAGACGAAAGCTGAGCCTAGGGGTAAGGACAAGAAAAGAAAAGGTATGTTCCAAGCCAGGACAGTAATAGTGAAAAAAGCCAAGACTGCAAATCTGAAAGATTCTTTAAAAGATTCGGACCGAATTTATTAACAAATGATTCTTAGCCGTCCCATAAATATTGTTTGCTACTAATTTTGACTGAAAATCTTAATCACCAATCACACAAACTTAATAACTTCGGCCACTGACTCTTGAGCTCATAAAGATAAGTAACGGCCATACAAATGAATGTCAGATGTGGACCCACGTTTTTACATATGTTTGCTGTATGAGTGCAAAGTTTGTTCGGCACACATGTAAAATCGATGCTCCACGTAGAAATTTCCCCTGGTTCTATTTGGTTCGGCCACCGGTGGCAATGGGCAGGCCGGACCTGTTTTAATCTGACGGTATCTCGAAACGTTTGCAAAGGGCGGTAAGAGATGTAAAATTTGTAGAATTTATATTAAAAAGTTTCGTATAAGTCCTTGAACTATAAGGTTTTTTGGACCGAAATTAATATCAGTAAAAATTCGTGTTTCAAAGGTTTCAAATCCAAAATAAAATGAACACCGAAACTCTTAGAAAAGTTAGAAAATTGATTAATCTTCTTGCTGAAATTCCTTCGGCACTGGTTTGCAGTTTTGAAGAAAGCTATTGTTCCCTTGATCATACTTATGAGTTAACCCTTTAATAGCTGTCTCCATGCATAAAATTAGCTTTCAATTGCAGAATCAGTTAAGGACAATGCGGCTACGTCTACTGAAAAGCCAAAGCAACCAAAGAGGAGGTCTCAATCATCAACAACACCCCATTATGCATCGAGTCGGGAAAAGGCTGGCGCAGATGTAAGTAACCGAAATACAAAATAGACCGAAATATTCTACTAAAACTAATTATAAGAAACCTACAGTCACCAAAAACATCGGGCAGCTGGGAAACTACGTATGAGGATGATAGTTAGATAACGTTATGTTCTTTGTTGAAGTTGTGGCATTATGTTTTTTGAAATATATTTTAGTATTAAAAACAGATTAAGTTGGGGACGTTTTAAAAAGAAATGTAAATTGAGAATAAAACCAAAAGCAATCAAAAGTTCATATAATGCAATGTCATGCCAAATTAAAAATTTTTCGCTTACGAAGCCTAAAACTGAACAACATTTTTGTGGTAAGAATTTTTATGAGAAGATTTCTATATATTTATTTTCACATATCTAACAAATAGCAAAGCCAATTTGGAAAAAGATACAAGAGTAGGTTGTGGCCCAGCGGCTGGTGGGCAGGTCTAATGGGGGGGAGACGTCGCCTCTTATCGTCTAATGAAAAGATTTTTCTTTCTTTAAGAAATAGCTTTTATACATGCGGTCACTCTAACCAGCTATTGGCGCCAGCTGTGAAGTAACTAGCTATGAAAAAGCTGCTCAAAATTTGCCTTTAGGACTCGGCATTAAACTGTAGGTCCCTTTCTCTTTTGCGAAAAATTATAAGCACACACGCCAAGAGATTGAGAGAAGCTTGGCTTGGCCCTTTGGGGTTCTATAGCATTCTTACATTTACATATATTTGCTAGTGGAACTTGGCTATAACTGAATGTTCTTTATACGAGACTAAGCATCTGTGCGGACTTATATGAATCAGGAAAGAGTCGTTGGATTAATCTCATTCCCAGTTCGAAAATGTTTTTGAGCCTATTCACAAGAGCTTTTAGAGATATTTTTCTCTTTCAAAATCGTTTAATTCTTACCACAAATCTATTTAAAAAATTTGTTCGGTATATGAGAGAAAATCGATTTCAGGCTAATAACCGCTTGGTTGTTGCATATCGAATATTACTTTAATTATTAAACAAGTAACAAACAAACTACAAACGAAACTACAAATCTGGCAAAGTAAACAGACATTAAGCAACCTACAGAGATGCGCCCAGTCGGCAAGTGTGCCACCTAAGAGGCCGGCATTCTTGTGCTGCGACGCAAGTGCATTTGAGCCTGAGCCGACAACGTCGCACAGGCGACGACCGATAAGATTTTCAATTGCCATAATACCATTATCCTCGAGTGCACTGCTGACATGGGCCGTTGACAAGCTGGGAAAGCGTTTGTTTTGGTTGCGGCTCAGGCGGGAACCGGCACCGCCACCGCCACCTGTAGCACTGACAGTTTCCGCCGCACCGCCGCCAATTGTGTGGGGACCACCTGGCACATCGATATCCTGCAATTCCTTGAGGCATAACCATTCACCGTCAACGGAGACACGAAAATTGCACAGATAAATGGTGTCCTGTACGCCACCAGCTAGTTCTTCGTTGGTATGGTTGGCGTGCGAAGCTTTGGGTAGGGCAATAGTGTTGCTGTTGTTGCTGGCTTGAGGTGGTTGCTGTTGCTGTGGTGTTGGTTGTTGTTGTTGTTGTGGCGTTTTCTGCACTTGTTGGGGGGTGGAATTTTGAACTTTATGTGATTTTGTTGTTGTTTTGCTGGTGGTTGGTGCTGCTGCTCCTGCTCCTACTGCTGTTGTTGCCGCTATCTTTGTGCTTTTGCCCACTTGTGGTGGAATACTTTGAGGCGCCTTCTTGACTGTTGCCACTGTGGATGTTGTTGCTGCCGTTTTGCTGACACTTCTCAATGGCCTGGATCCACTTGAACTCGCCGCCATTGCCGAAGAAGATGACGTTGACTTTATGCGACTGCTGGCCACATTGTTGTTATTGTTGTGGGAGGACTTCGTCTTTTTCGCATCCTCGACAAGTCCACGCATTTTGTATGGCTGACTCTGCATGTGTGTGTGTGTGTTTGTGTGTGGATGCATTTGAAATATACATATATACACATATGAGTAATCAACAAGAAGCGCTAGGAAAACGCATCATTCTCAGTTAATTGCCTTTACCTTTTGGATGCCTTGCGCTCGAATACTCTGGGTGCAAAAGTATTTTACAAATATTAGAGTATTTTTTATGTTATTTATTCTGATTTGTTAATGATTTATTTTTGTGTCCTGTTGTGTACGCGTTGAATAAGACTGAGACGAAATATCATATTGATTTGTCCCGCTTTGCTTGGGGGATGAAAGCTTTTTGAGAGCTTTTGTTAGGGGTGTTAATGCATATTTGGTACTATTTACAAGGCTGCCTTATGCAACCCTGGTCAAAAAGCGCTGATATGTCCCACCGGGTTTCAAAGTAAATACATTGGATAAAACTAAAAAACAAATTCTTTTATTCAAAACGTGGCATATGGACAATTAAGTTGGACTAGGTCCTTGACAAGCTCAAAAAAATTTATTTAGTCCCGTCCTTGAGATTAAAGTTTTAAATATGAAAGCATTGGAACAATCAGAAAGGCTAGAAATGGCTTGTAACAATCCAAAAATGGTCATTTCAAGTACGGATCCTACTTAAAAATCAAATTATCCTGATCGAGATTGAATTAAGTTTGGAACTCCACTGTCAAAGCAAAACGAAACCGAGTTTTTAAACCAGGGGGCGGCAAAACACACATGCTCATTGTGACGTTGTGTGTGTGTGTTTAGCCAAGCGAGAGCACGCTCATTTAGCACTTCACCGCAAACATTTTTAATCGCCGAAGCGTCGCAGGCGACTCGCCGAGAAGTTTAATTCAATCGCCTGCGATATCGCTAGGTATCGATCGATATCGGTAGGGTTTTAAAGGCGAGAAAACGCATATTTATAGGATTTTTTTGCGGCGACATCAATAATATAATTTTATTAAACTTTATTACATATTATTGTACAACTTTTGAAGTATGTCAGAAAAAAATTTTCAAAGAAAAATATTGAAGCCGGTGACGGTGAATCTCCAGAGGTGCCTTGAAAAAAGTGGTTTTGCGGTGAACATATTTTTATATATTTTTTTTTTTCTATTTTTTAGAGCCCTTCGAAGTGAAAAACGCGATTTTAGCTTAAAAAAAATCGCGGTTAATTTGTTATTAAAAAATAGAAAAAGATGCAAAAAAAAACTCTTCCTAATTACCTTGAGAAATACATAACCTTTAAAATGCGTATCAACTTTTTTGGATCGGTTCAGTAGATTTTGAGTTCTGATGTACATGAACTTCAAAAAAGACGTTTTCGGGAAAATCGATTTAAAGTTTTTCATACGGTAGCAATCAGGTAGCATGGCCGGTCGTTTGAAACGCTGTAACTCCGTAAAACCATACCCCCCTTAAGAAAATCAATTATATATTTATACATATAATTTTTGTACACACTTCCTTCACTCGACCGCACAGTTGACAAATCAAATTATTACTGCGAAAAAATCAGCTTTTCAAGAAGAATTTACTCAGAATCAATGTAATTTGTTTTTGTAAAACTTCACTTTTTGACACTCTGAAAGTTGCGCAGTTCCGTTATTTAAGCACTTCCAATATAATGTTCGTATTTGTTATTGTAAAATTGCTCTCTTTGATGCTTGTCTCTGAAAGTTAAGCGGTCGCGTTACTCCTTCAGTGCCTCTTTTTCGATCACCTCCCGACGATTCAATCTCCTAGCAATCTTCCCCGCGACTCCCAGAATACTCTTTTCTGCGGTGGACGACTATACAATCTTCTGGGAGTCGCGGAGAAGATTACTAGAAGATTCAATTGTCCGAAAATCTCTGCCGCGACTTCCAGAAGACTCTTTTTGGCGATTGGCGATTAAACAATTGTCGAAGGGGGGTCTGGAACTTGTTTGATGATCGTCCAAGAATTGAGCACACATTGAAAAATATTAAAGCAAAGAAGACTAAAAATTTTTAGTAAAGAGGTGGACAAACAAGTGGACCTGATTAAATTGGACGAGTCGGAACCATTTTTATGGAATCCGGCCAATAAAAAGCATTTCAATACAAGCAGCTGCATCTCTTATAGTAGAGAATCTTTTTCGGTATGATTTCCCGTTGAAAAGTGTATAATAATTTTGCCCAGTAGTTTGAACGGAAGGAAGGAATCATCTCCGAACACATAAAGTATATATATATCGCTCACTTACTACAACATTGGCATAACTCAAAAATACGATTTTTGACTTAAAGATGCAGAAATATACGCTGTATTGTGTACTATTTTGTGTAAAATTTTCATATTGATATCTTTTATACTTTCGCGTGAGATCAGAATATGTCGCAATATACAGGCCTGTTCCCGTTTTCGATTTCGATCAAATCATGCGGAATCGGAATTGTTAAATGTTCTCGCTTCTAAAAACCGACTGTGTTATTCGACTTTTAACTTCAAAATCCCAATAACCTTCAATCGATCCTCTAAATGGCTTAAAGATTCGACCGAATTCTTCAATCGTTTCCTAGAAATCACAACTCTTACCAATTCCGATTAATCGGATTCGGAAACGGGAACAGGTCTGATAATTTTACAGTTCCATTTTAATATTAATGCAAAAGCGTCATATCTCAGATGCCCTGCAGTCGATATTGCACAAACATCTTCGGCTTTCAGGTAAAACATCATATTTTCAAATTTTATTAAGATGCATTTTAAATTTATAATATTTTAATAGATAAGCTCAAACCTTAAAGAACCATTTTTTCTGGGTTAAATCCATTGAGAACTTTAATCGCGTTTTTCTCAAAATGGATTATTTTGAGTTATGGCAGTATTGAAGTAAGTGAGCGATACATTCTTGATCAGCATGACGAGCTGAGTCGATAAAGCTTTGACCGTCCGTCTGTCTGTTGCTGAAACTGTGCACGTAGTCTTCTTTTGGACGGTCTTCGACCGGATCGGATGACTACTTCTTGTAGCTGCCATAGAAATGTTCGGTCGTAAAATGGTTTTATGTGAGAAAAACTGTTTTGTTATTAATATTACTGCTCTCAAACACGGTCATGGGTAAAATTTAATATTTTTAAGCTGTTCTGCGAAGTTTGGTCGAAGTCGCTAACCGTTAAGACATGCTTTTTCAAGTGTATCAGAACTTCTGCACACACGAAGTTAGCTTTGCCTTTCTTGTTTTAATATGAATTAGTCCCAATTTCTCTAAAGTTGCGGCTAAGTACTGTGCCTGGTAAAGAATCGCAGAACCTATTGTTATCTCAGACAACAATCCATAAATCCTGCTTATTATTGAAACCATAATAAATTAACTTGTAGCTTATGTTAAGGTTTAAACTGTTACCATGTCCTAGCAAGAATTATTTGACATGCTAAATTTGACAGCCTGCCTCTTCTATTGCGTGGATGTAAGGAATTCATTTTGTTTTGGCAATCGACAAAGTAGCAAGTGTTGGTCACAACGCTAAAATTAAAATTAAAAATTGACAGCATCATGAGGCTGTGGTTAAGTTTGCCGGCTGGTTTTTGCCAAAGACAGCGTGGGACACTCAGATTCGGCTAAATTTCCGGTAAGTTTGACTAATGGACATAAGAAAATGGGCCTAAAATGACAATTATTTAAACAAACAACAGCTGGCTGTTTTGCTGTTGAATGGATGGAAAAGGTAGCATTTTTTTACATATTCCTGATATTGAAAACCTTATTTTTTTGAGCTGGTCTAAAGAAGTGATTTGTAGGCCTGGTTAAGAGCTAACAAATTGGTAAAGACAGTAAAATAAAATTTCAAATAGCTTATTAGATTTAGACTTGAACAACAAAACATTTTTTTAAAAACCCTGAATGCAGGATTAGTTGATTGATACACGAATTTTTAGGATTGTTCCAATCATTTTGTAGGTCTTTGTGCAGGATGAACATTTGCTGCGCTCGACGTCGAGTTAAGGTCGTCGGATTCTCTTCCATACCACGGGTCACGGTCTCTTCATGCTCCGTTTGATTTAGCCACTTGGCCTCTGGAGAAGCACTTGGGGATGCCAAATCCACCACAAATCCACATCAGTCCTGTTCCTTATTTCCTTTCTTTCCCCAGATCGATCTTAAATTTGAAATTCAATTCCGGTTCAATCCGAATTCCAATTTTAAACTGTATTCCATCCTGGCCGATGAGGCAGTTCTTTCGGAAAGTCTAGCATTGCAATTTATTCACATCTTGACCTCCTCAAAGGTATAATTAATTTTAAGCAACAGGTTCCTAACCCAAACTAAGTATAAAAATTATGTTCAACTCACCGGGCTTCCTGCGTTTGGGGATGACTGCAGCGGTTGGTGACGATGCATTGGAATTGGCTTCTGCTTCTGGCTGTGGGGCTGGGGCTGTGAAAGGGCCCTCCGGATCAGGATAGGAAGTGGTTCCATCGATCACCTCAGATGCGTTTGAGAATTGAGTGGAGATTTGATTGAAAATTTGCGAACCAATATTCTCCGTGCGCCGAAATGTGTTGCGCAGGCGATTAAAATTAAAAGAGGAGCTGGTGCCAGGCGCAGGCGCTGGTGTCCCAGTAGGAGTGGGGGGCGTAGACGAAACACTTGCTGACTCGTCACCTTGGCGTACCAACAAACCGTCCGTGCTCATTTCGTCACAGTATATATATACACGCACACAAACACACACGCGCACTCACTATTGCACTAGCTATTAAACATAAATTATTTTCGTTTTAAAACCAATTTGCTTAATTTTCCGAAATAAACAAAACAAAAAGTCCGACAATATGTGAGAACAGCTGTTGCATACGCAACAACAACTAGCACTAAGTAGAGAGGAGCGATAGTTGTGACAAGAGCTCTCACGACTTTGGTGATGAATCGATTCTTTCGCTATCGATATTTTCACGCTGTTTGTTTTGCCGCCAAAAACATTTACCAATATTACTTAAATTACTTAAATGGATGCGGAACTTAAACAACAATTCGACGAAATGGGCGTAGATCCCAGCGAGTCGGTTTTGGACAAATGCATGGAGCTGGCCATTACGTACAACATTGACGATGCCACCGAGTTCGTGGAGCAGTGGATGGCTTATAGCTTGTCCCATTTGCATGGTGAGGATCCCACCGTGGACAATCTTGGTGAATTCGAACGCAAGGTATTGCAGCTAAGACGCGAGAAGGGCAGCACGAAACACATCAAATCATCAACCAAATCCCTGCCAGCCGCATCGATGTTGGAAACAAGTTCCCTGACCACATATGGTATGGTTGAAGATGAGCCCGTACTGATGGATGACTATGTGAATGACTCTACAATGCACACGCCCAAGACCAAAAAGGATCCTTCCTCACGCTCCTCTGCCCTCAAGGGTGGAGTACTATTTAGTCCCGCCAGCTACACGCCGCAATCGGCCAAACGCTCTACAGCGGCGGCAACTACCGTAACCGGGCGACCTGGTGACATTGTGGACACATTCGGACATCCTAAGCTACTTTCGGGTAGCACTTGGCGCTCGCAGCTGGAACATACCCTACCAGTGGTACAGAAACTGCTTCACAAGGAGGCATCGCTGACCACCAGCAATCTCGCCCACATGCACGACTTGCTGCCCGAGAGGTGCGATGATTTGCTGGATCGTGTGCTGGACATTGGCCAGGCGCTGGTGGAGAAAAAACTGGGCGCCGAGGGAGCAGCAGAATGCAGTTGGTATCCCCAGGACAAGCACACGTTGCAGGCTCTACACATGCTGCATGCCGTTGGCATGGTACATTCCGAAGACGATGGACCCCTGGATGCACATTCCGCTGTACTAACCGTGCCGGATGCGGAGGACAACAGTTTTTTGGCTTTGAATTTTTCACGCATCAAGACAGCCAGTATCTTTCCGGGTCAAGTGGTTTTAGCCAAGGGCTTTATACCCAAAGGCGATATCTTTGTAGTAGAGGAGATACACACGGAACGAAAGCTAACGCCACCCGCTCCCCTCAGGCTGGACCGTGATCTGCAGTTTGTGGTGGCTGCCGGTCCATACACACATAGTACTGATTTGCTCTACGATCCACTGCACGATCTACTCAAGTACCTTAAGGAACACAGACCGGATGTCCTTATGCTTGCCGGTCCATTTCTGGATGCAGATCACAAAATGGTAGGCGAACTGGCCGAGACCTTTGATTCGTTCTTTGAGAAGATGATTACGGGCATCATGGAGGTGGTGGGAAACCATACCGCTGTAATGATGATAAGCAGCCAAAAGGATGCCATGACACACTCCATTTATCCCACACCCCCGCCCGCCCTGCGTAAGATGTATCCCAATTTACATCTGCTGCCTGATCCCTCGCTAATCGACCTAGATGGCATCACACTGGGTGTGACCTCAACTGATATTGTGGACCATTTGCTGAGCCATGAGTTTGCCGCCAATGCTGGAGAGCGTATGCATCGCGCCATAAATCATTTGTTCAATCAGGGATCCTTCTATCCGATGTGTCCGCCGGGTGATGAGAATATGGCCTACGATTCCCAGCTGGCACAGAAATATGCCCAGCTTAAGCAGCTGCCCAATGTGCTGATCCTGCCCAGCGATCAGCGGCATTTTATACGATTGGTCAGCGATTGCCTGGTGATAAATCCGGGACGTTTGTCGGACACCAAAGGCGGCACTTTTGCTCGTTTCCTGGTTACGCCCACAGCACCAACGGCTACCGCCAAGGCGGTCAACATGTTCAATAGCGTCGCCTGTCAAATACAACGCATCTAAAAAAAGATTCGCAAATAAATTGATTACTGAAAAAACAGTTCTGTAAAAGAAGACTACTTTTTCTTTTTTTGGTAGTTTAAGGTTAGAGAACTGTATATCCGTCCGTACGGAAAATTCCTGGAACAATTTGAAACGCAGTTTGAAAGCTAAGTATGAGAAATAATTTGGCATGGCTTTCGCCAAGGTCAAAAAATCAGCAAGGGGTTGGTGTTGTGTTTAAGATCACACGCTATTTTGAGTCGATCTTTATATAGTACGTTTTGTAAACTCTATGGGAGCCGAAAAAGCGTCGAGCCGAGTCGGGGCGGGATTTAGTTGAAAGTTTTGTGTTGGGATCGGGACGGTATGGGATAGATTTCGTGTCGGGCATGGGACGGGATTTAATTTAAAATTTTTGGGTCAGTATCGGGACGGGACGAGAATGAATTGGGACGGGATTGAATTGAATAATTGTGTTTGGGCCGGTGCTTGATAAATTTGAGTCGGGACGGGATCGAATTTTATTTCCCAAGCCAACCTCTGTGGAACAAATAAGTTGGTTTTTGAATCTTCCAATTTGAGAAAATCCCCACTCCAAAGTAGGAAATCTGGATGGGATTAAATTGAAATTTTGGTACGGGATCGGAACAGCGAGGGTTTGAATTTAAAATTTTATGTCGGTTTTATTTGATTTATTTCAAAATTTTTTGATATTTCGCTCAGCTTTCCATAACTCTGTCCAATTTAGTTTGGGATACACACTCAACAAATTCAAAGATAGAAATGACTTTACATTTAGAATGAGCTGAGAATTGATAGCTACCCTTATCTTGGACAGCAGTCTGGAAATTTGTATTCTTGAAGCGACATTGGTTTCTGTAGAAATAATAAGACTTGAACCCATTTTTATATAATTGCAAACAATTTGAGAGTTTAAACTGGCTTTTGTGCAACAGATTCGACAGCTTAACCCCACTAAGGCCCCGGAATACGACGCTGTAAACGGCAGTCAAGGCTCTTCATAATGGTTTCGATGAAGGACAATGATCCTGAAAAGCCCGACATCTAACAAACAATTAGTCTGCGGCCGACCCTCACTTTCGAAATTCGAAAGAATTTTCTTTGTAGAATGTTGGCAGTTAGAATGGTTGAAGATCGGCTTTTGCGGAGGACATTGAGCTCCGCATACATATTTTTGAAGCTTTCGAAAACTCTCAACACATATCATGATGTCCTGCATTTTAAGCTGAAGTCCTTCCTCCCTGCAGATCAATATCAACTGCTTCAGTTCTTTCTAAAAGTTGAGGGTGCCGCTTTATGGTTAAGTTGAAGGACAAGCGATCGAGTATCCGCTTTATTGGAGCTTATTGTAATGTTCTCAGAACGGTCCTCTTTTTCCTGTACACCGTGGAATATCGTACCTTTAACGCAACATACACAAAGGATGCTGCTTTTCTTGCCTCAAATCCTGGATAACTTTCGTAGATGGGCGAACCGTTCTATTGGTTTAAAAAGTCAGCACTGCGTGTTCGCAAACAAGACCCTGAAAAGTTGCTACAGTGAGTCTCCTAGAATCATGCATTTGTGCGACCCTGGACCGCCGCTTTACCTGTGAAGCACATGTGAGTCGGCCAGCAGACAATGTTGCAGGCGAGGCGAAGGATCTCGATTGACTCCCCAAGCGGTATTTCGTTCCGTTCTAAAATCCGTGTGTGCAAGGCTATCATTGTGCCTTCCTCAACTTAGGTGGATCCCGCTATGGAGTAAGGCATGCTCTGCAACTCCCAAGAAACTTTTATTTTTCTAGTTTCAATCCCGTGTTGGACATAGGTCTACAACCACTTCTCTCTTCGACCAAACTTTGTTGTTAGCCTTCGCTGTGAGTTTTTACCGATGCTTTGTGCTTCGCTACCTGCAGTCCTCCCCCAAGTTTCTTTGGGTATGTCTGTTGCCCGACCGACTTCGACCAGCGGGTTCCATTCCATAGACCTTTAAGCTATTAGGTTCTTACTTTTTACGAGTGTATACTCTATCCATCATTCGTTCGCCATTGGGAAACCAAATGCCATCAACATTTACACAGATGGCTCAAAATTGGAAAGCCAGTTGGGAGGCGGAGTTTTTAGTCCAGACCTAGGTATAGAAATATCCTATCGTCTTCCCTACCATTGTAGCGTCTTTCAGTCAGAGGTTGTTGCTATCCAGGAGGCTACCAACCATCTGAGAGAACTCTTGGTCAAGGAGAAAGATGTATTTATCCTCTCTGACACTCAAGCTGCAATTAAAGCTCATGACGGTAATACGAACAATGCCAAAACACTGCTTTTTGAAGTTATGTTCATTAGACTGAACGTCCGTTGTATGAAAAATATTTTTTTTGGAATTATTCGGTTCCTCAGGGGGCAAAAAATTCGTAATAATTTCTAGTTAACGTAATGAAAAACAAAACTCGAAATTTTGACGTTTAGTACTGGCGCCGTGGGTTCAAAGTTTCTTCATTAAATTTCCATTTCCTTTTTCTTTACTATTTCTTAAAGCAAGCTTTGAGACGCCAAACGTTTTTGTTCAACTTAAAAGCGGTTGCTGTGCCAGAAACAATCATGCTGTGCCTGAATTAATACTGCAGGATCGGTATGTGACATACCGTGAGATGAAGTGGTCCTTGGGCGTAAGCATTTTCACCGGACATTCTGTTTCGCTGGCTTTGTTTGCGTGGAATTCTTCTAATTTGACCATTGTCCAAGAATATAATAAAGTATTTAGTAAATTTAATCGCTATGCTTTCAAGGTTTTTACTAATCTGGATATGCGTATGAGCCGAACACCAATCCAAAACTAATATGGCTTCCTGGACACTGAAGCACATTTTCAAAAGAGTTATCGTCAACACTGAAAATTCAGATTCCTGTCCTCATTGTGTTGCTTTATCAATATGCATCTAATGTTGGTAAGGGTTTAAAGGGCAAAATGCCGTTGTAGTGAGGGCAGCACATTCGAGTCATTCTACAAAAGTTAGCGGCCAAAAACTTCGATGCAAACGGCCGGCAAAAATTAAAAATAAATTACAAAAGTATAAGTTTAAAGTAGTTGTTCAAATTTATTTATAAGAGTATCTGTTTTGGTATTTGGATAAATGTGTCTGTGCTCTTCGATGCATTAAAGAAGGTGATGCTGATCGTGTTGTGTAAAATACGCCCATCAAAGTACTCAACTCCATCAAGTACTCACCTGACATTTCTGCAGTCACTGAAATAGAGATTGCTTTGCTACTTAAGTAGGTCTTATATGGTAGAGAGAACAAGCCATCGCAACCTGACCTAACCATGACCTATCCAGCTCTATTTTATTCTGCGTATTATGGTGTCAATACTTTCCATATTTGCTCGTCGAAGCAGCTCGGGATTTCTATTCCAAACGCTTAACAGCATCCCGAAGGCACCTTTTGCCTTTTGTACGGTCGGTTTGAGCAGCTCACGAAGTTTATAAAACGAATCAATTGTCCTCTGGTTAGCGACGAAGGCGCATCAAGTAGCCGAACTGGCCATGTGCGTATTCGGTGAGTAGGTGGAAAGTCACGATCAAGCTTGATAAATGAAGGGCATAGACTCACCCCCATCCCCAAGATAGGGGAACTTTCTTAGCATACTCTAGCTGCCGAAATTTCAACCCAGCCTATAAAAACTAGTCTTCTGTAAACCGAGTCCTCAAGCTCCCTGCAATTTGATGTATACAACTATAAACCGTCATTTGGGTATTTTGCCATTATGCGCTCATATCATCAAGCGCACCAGCTGTCACTTAAAGACGCTTGACGCTGCTCCATGGCCCCCTGCCTTACTAATGGTAGAATTCTCCAGCTCAACCCGCAAAACCTATGCTGCGTATTAAGCTGTACAACTATTTCCTCATGTCTTGGCCATTGGTAAAAAGTTACAAAGATTTGGTCAGGTATTGGCGTTTTTTATTCGATCGTAAGATAGTCTTTTTTTGTCGTTTCACCACTTTTGTTTGCCTCTCTCTAAAAGCCTCTCGAACCGTACGGTTTAAAGCAAAAGCACTTAACTTGCCACCTTTGTTAAATTGCACGACTGAAATAGATCCCCATAAATAATTGTTAAAGCGTTTATTAATTTATGTATGTGTAATAATAGTTTACAGCTAACAGTAGGAAATGATGTCTAGATGTATTTTTAAATATACTCGCTATGTTGTATGTCTATGCACGAATAATAGGTAATTTTCCACTATGTCGAACTCAATTCGTAACCAAGTGAATGAGAACTAAAGAAAAAAAAACTCCTTTGTATATTTGGACTATACAAAACAAAAATACTGTATGCAATTGTTTCCACATAAACATAATCTATATTCCAGTAGATAGCCGGAGGATCTGTCCGGGCATCTGTTTGTGTTAAGTAACTGTGTGCCACTGTGTGTTAAGTAAGTCTCTGTCCTGTACTGTTCTCGTGTCAGTGTTACGTGGAGCTGCTACTACGACCGCTGCTTGCTGCCTGTCAAGTCGTCGGTCGTCCAACAACTCTGCGCTGCCCTGGCTGCGTTTAGTTGTTGGGCTCCTGCTTGTATTGTTATTGCCGATTATTAACCCCCTCGGGATTGTGGACGCCTCCACCACCGCCACCGCCGGCCATGGTGTGCTCCATATTCTTGACAATCACGTAGTTGGTAATGTGATTGATGGCCTCATCCTGCAAACGCTCTGGCCAACGTCTCATATACGACTTGATGAAGTCACTGAAGGTGTCCACCTTGTCTGGTGTGCTCTTATGGGTATCGACAATGTTCTTGACAATGTCCACAAATTTATCATAATCTTCGTGGGATTTTTTGATCTTATTGTAGTTGGGCACACCGCCATTGGTGTTGCTTCCCGGTCCGCCGGCTGAGCTAGCTCCAGCAGCATTCATTTGCTGCTCCATATTGCTATCCGCTAGGCGAGCGGAGGCAGCGGCTGCCACAGCTGCCACGGCAGCCGACGAGGCCATAAAGTTATCCACACTGCCCGCATTGGGCGGCGGCTGGGAGTGGTCCATAAAGTGGCGATGCATGCCGTACTCCGTTCTGTCAAAGATCAGGGATTAGTTTGCAGTTGCATGAGAGATGGGGAAATGGCTAGGCTTACTTGTAGAACCCCTCCGTGTTGTTGCTGTTAAACTCTTGCTGAGACATTGGATTTTTCCAAACTGGTGACTCGGATGTGGAGGGTAAGCTGCTGGCGTTCGAGGTGCTCGTCATGCGTTTGTCTCTGCAAAGTGGAAAACGTTATGGAAGCCAATTCTTTTACAAACAGGGATAATGCCTACTTGTAACCAGTGTGAGCGGCCAAGCTCTTAAACACATCATCCACTTGCGGAGGATTCCGCTTGATTTTGAATTTAACGTTTAATTTGTAACTGCCGCCTCAGTTAAAATTTGCAACTGCTATAATTTGAATTTAAATCAGTATTTAACAGGCTGAGATATTGCTTCGTTTTCACGTTTCTATTTTTTGATATTTCTATTGATGTAATGTACGGTCACATTAGTAGTAAGCTGTCTATGTATCGATAATTGTATGAGTTAGTCTTTGAAAAGCGGCGGAGAGAAACGAAGCGTATGTATTTATCTTATTCTTAAAACACTTTGTAATTGTCATTATTTCATAGGAAATAAAACCACCCCTCACCTATTCTATATTAAACACACACATCAAATTGGAGTCGTTTTATACGCATATCTCCCCGTTTTGGATTCAACAATTTTTATTTCGCTTCCTTTGAGGCGTACAGTGAATCTCTTGGAGACCTGCATGAAGACGGGCGTGGACTCGTGGTGCAGGCTGTACTGAAGGAGCGACGGAACCCGCAAGAGGACGAGCTGAGACTTGTGTTGTGGGTGGAAAACTGATCTGCACGACTGCAGATTACTGGAGACCAGCGTGGTGCGTGCGACTGGTGGCTTGGAAGAGACGCACAGAAATTGTGGATGTGTGTGTGTGTGCGCGCGGCTTTGGATCGTGCACATATTGTCATCTCGCTCTAACGTAGAGGAAGTCTACGGGCAGGCGTCTGACGGTGAAGACGAATGTGTATGTGTGTTTGTGACTGGCTGATGAAATTCATGACACACATGACGAAATTCTTGGAATCAGAAATTGAACTATTTGGACGCACTAATTAGTATTGGCTTGTGGCAAACTAAGTGGTAAGTGCCTATTGATTGTTGATTTGGGAAAGGGTTATCTGTCTGATGGTGTCGACCAGAGCTAAAGCTGCAATGAGTGGCACTGACGAAGATACTGCTAGTGGCGAGGTCGCCAATGTAGACGCCTCGATGGGGGCGGCCGGTGCTCAAAATAATTTTGAGCGAGAAGAATCAACTGTTACTGGCCCAATGTGGGAAATGTGGCGTCAAATGCAAGAATTTCAACAAACGAATACGAGACAAATGCAACAATTCCAGATGGAAATACTGAGAATGAATGAAATCCAAATGGAGAAAACAAATCTCCTAATTGAAGTGATATCTGGGGTTGAAAGGATAAAGAGAGCAGCTGACGAGCCAGCGTCGTTAGCAGCCGGGGTTGGTGGTACATCGGATGGGACTTCACCACCAAGGGAGGAGGCTGAAAGTTTTCAGCAAGAGTTAAATCAAAAATTGTATGATTTGCCAGATTTTGATGGTACACCGGAGCAGTGGCCAATGTTTTCTGAAGCCTTTGCCATGACCACTGCTGAATATAAGTACTCCGATCGACAGAATTTGTTGCGGCTGCAGAGGGCCATTAAGGGCAAGGCAAAAGAGACAGTAGAATGTTTGCTTATTCATAGTAAAAATGTCGCAAGCATAATAGAGTCCCTGAAACAGAATTTTGGTAGACCAGAGAGGCTAGTCAAAAGCCAGATTAGTCGTGTCAGAGAATTTCCAAATATCCGCGAGGGAAAGTTGGATCAAATGGTTGCATTTAAAATAAAGGTGCAAAACTTGGCTGCGTTTTTGGAAGCAGCAAAAGCACATTCTCAGCTAAAGAATCCAACTCTGATGGAGGAATTGGTGCTCAAGTTGCCAGTGCAGCAGAGACTAGAGTGGGCACGCTTTTCCAAGCCGCTGGGTGAAAATAAATCGATCAAGGACCTAAGTATGTGGCTGCAGGAGCTAGCTGAAGACGTTCAATATGCTGGTTTGGTGTATGATGATGCAATTTGTAAACCAAAGAAAGAAAAATCGAGATTTTTTCACGCAAATGAAGTTGGGCTAGGCAATGAAAAGGGCTGTTGTTCCTGTGATCAGAAACACACTTTGGAAAAATGTAATGTTTTTTTTCAGATGAGCAATGAAAAGAAATGGCAGCTTGTGAGAGAAAAGAGGCTGTGCTTCAATTGTCTAAAATGTGGGCATCGAAGTCAAGACTGTAAAATGCATCATCAGTGTGACACAAAAGGCTGTACCAAACGTGTTCACAAATTACTTCACAAGGTCATAGACAAATCAGATACTGAAGGCCAAGCGTTTACAGGTACAGCAACACATGCGAAGAGTTCGAAGATCCTGTTCAAAATCTTACCTGTAAAGTTGCATGCAAATGGTAGAAAGGTAAAGTGTCATGCATTTTTGGATGAAGGGTCTTCCGTAACGCTTATGAATAGGACTTTGGCAGACCTTTTAAAGCTAAATGGACCGAAGGAAAATTTGACACTACAATGGTTTGGTGATAAGAAGGTTACAGAATTAGTGGGTCAGTTTGACGTTGGAATATCAGGTGAGAATGACGATAAGGTTTATGAACTGAAGGGTGTTCGAACTATGAAAGATTTACAGTTGCCGAAGCAAACGATAAATATGTTTGAGCTAAGTTCTAAGTATCGCCACCTGAAGAATATTCCTCTGAAAGGGTACACAGATGCAGTACCAGAGTTGTTAATTGGACTGGACAACATACATCTACTTGTTCCCAAGAATAGGCAGGCAGTAGGTTGGAATGGGCCAGCTGTCGCAGTGACCAAGCTGGGATGGATTGTTTATGGTCAATGTCAAGGAGAGTCTGGATCCAGCAAAGATTTGAAGGGAGTCCATCTAGTTAGAGGGAGCAACGATGATTATATCGACCAATTGGTGCACGACTACATCGCGAATGCTGAAATGGATGTACGAGGTGTGAAGAACCATGTTGAGGGTCGAGAAACCGCAAGATCGAACCAATTACTGCTAGACACAACCAAACGTGTTGGTGACCGTTTTGAGACGGGTCTTTTGTGGTCTACAGATCAAGTAGTATTGCCAGACAGTAAAGAGATGGCATTTAAAAGGCAGTTGGCCTTAGAAAGAAAGTTTAAACGAGAACCTGAATATTTTGAAAAGTACAGCAAGCTGATGACTGCATACGAGGAAAAAGGCTACATAAGACAGCTCACTAGCGAAGACATGGAGGTGGTAACCGAAAGGCAATGGTTCCTTCCTCATTTCGGAGTTGTAAACCCCAATAAGCCTGACAAATTAAGGATTGTGTTCGACGCAGCAGCCGAAGCTGAAGGAGTGTCATTAAACTCAATGCTGATGAGTGGACCTGATGAAAACCAATCTCTAACCGATGTACTTATGAGATTCAGACAGAAACCTGTTGGTGTATGCGCTGACATAGCAGAAATGTTTCACCAAGTGAGGATACGGCCGGAGGATCGCTGCGCACAACGTATACTATGGAGGAATAGTCCAAGCGAGGATATGAAAATATACGAGATGCAGGTGATGACTTTCGGAGCCAAGTGCTCACCCGCCTCCGCCCAATACGTGAAAAATAGGAACGCGGTGGAATTTAAGGAGCGATTCCCAGATGCTGTCGATGCCATAATCAGAAACCATTATGTGGACGACCTTGTTCACTGCTTTTCATCTGAGGACGAGGCTGTGAGGGTCACGAAAGAGATTGTTGAGGTACATCGCCGTGGAGGATTCGAATTAAGAAAGTTTTTGTCCAATTCGAATACGTTCAACCGCATATTTGCAAATGGGGGTGTGTGTGACACCATAAGTCTTGACAGGGATGACTCCTCGCATTACGAAAAGGTTTTAGGTATGTACTGGTGTACACGCAGCGACGATTTTGGGTTCTTGTTATCATTTCGAAAAATTGATGAGGCATTACTTGCAGTTTCAAGAATCCCAACTAAACGGGAAGTATTAAGAGTGGTAATGTCTGTGTTCGACCCATTTGGCATTCTCGCGGAGTATTCTCTGATTGCTAAGTTACTTCTGCAATCCATTTGGCAAAAAAGAACTGGTTGGGATCAGCTGATTGAAGACGAAGATTACGGCCAATGGAAGAGTTGGCTCCAGAGCCTTAGAGAAGTCACCCAGATCAAAGTCGCTCGATGCTACGGAACTGAATTTTATAAGGGAATGGTTGAGCTTCACATATTCTCAGATGCGAGCGAGATGGCATATGCTGCAGTGGGATACTGGCGCATAAGAACGGAATCTGGATGGACGTTGGCTTTCATAATGGGTAAAACCAAATGTGCCCCTATGAAGCTATCTACTGTGCCGAGGCTTGAGCTGCAAGCCGCAGTAATAGCGACGCGCCTTCGAAAATCTATCTTGGAAGGACATGATGTAATCCCACAACGAATCTTCATGTGGTCTGACTCCAAAACGGTATTGGCTTGGATAAAATCTGATCGTCGGAAGTACAAGCCATATGTGGGGCATAGAGTTGATGAAATACTAGACGGCTCCAATATTGAAGACTGGCACTGGGTGCCTAGCAAAGAGAATCCAGCAGATTTTGGTACCAAGCTTAGGACAAAACGAGATTCCTCCTGGTTGAAGGGTCCAGGATTCTTACTAGCGGACATTGACGATTGGTACAACAAAGAAGCTGAGACTTGCAGCACGGAATTGGAACTGCGCCCAAGGTTCATGCTCTCAGTCAGTGAGGGAACAGCATATGGGTCAGAGAGAACCATTAATGAGGAAGTTAAGGCTATGCTGGAAAAGTTCTCATCTTTTACGAAATTGGTCAGAGTTCTCGCATGGATGTACCGTTTATGTAATCGCAGGGCTGCAAAGAAGAGGTTCCTTGAGGTAGGCGAAATTGAGGAAGCAGAGAAGATTGTAATCCGCAATGTACAAGATATAGCCTATCACGATGAGCGGGTTCTTCTTTTGAGCGGAAAACCAATCGAGAAAGGCAGTAAGCTGTGGACTTTGTCTCCCATTTTGGATGAAAATGGAATCATTCGCATGAACGGGCGCATAAATAATGCATATGCTATCACAGAGGAAAGTAGACGTCCGATAATATTACCACAAAGGAATTTTGTGACCAATCTGATCGTACAGCTTCATCATGAGGAATGGAAGCATCAGAACGAGAATACGATCATAGCTGAAATTAGACGGAAGTATTATATACCACATTGCCGAGAAGAGGTTCGCCGTGTTGCGCACAATTGTAGAATCTGCCAAGTACAAAGAGCGCGTCCAGTCGTACCAGAAATGGGACAACTTCCGGAAGATAGACTTACACCGTACGTTCGTCCATTTTCCTATGTGGGAATAGATTACATGGGGCCTTTTTCAATTGTCCATGGTAGGAGTACAGAGAAGCGCTGGATCTGTCTCTTCACTTGTCTAACAGTGAGGGCAATACACCTAGAAATTGCCAAGGATTTGACGACTGACACGTGCATCAGGGTTTTGCACAATTTTATGGCGCGGCGTGGGAAACCAATACGGATCCGGTCAGACAACGGAACTAATTTGGTTGGAGCTGAACGCGAATTGAGAAAACAAGTACAGGAACTTGATCATGAAAGGATTGCAAGTGAACTTGCAACACATAAAATAGAATGGCTTTTTAATTGTCCATTGAACCCACATGCTGGAGGATGTTGGGAGCGGCTGGTCCGTAGCGTTAAGCGGGCAATGGGAAATGTCTTGTTGAGCAGAAACTTGAAGGAAGATGTACTCTATAGTTTAATGTGTGATGCTGAAAACATCGTTAATGCTCGACCACTCACACATATTGCTTTGAACGACCCGACAGATGACCCTATAACCCCTAATCACTTTCTTATAGGTTCTGCCAATTCTAGCCAGACGCCACATCCTCAAGAAGAATTGTTCCAGCCGACTAGAAAGGATTGGCGTATTGTACAGCAGCTTGCGCATTCGTTTTGGCGTAAGTGGCTTAACGAATATCTTCCGGACTTGTGTAGACGCACAAAGTGGTACCATCCCGTACGACCACTTGCTGAAGGAGATATTGTCATCATCTGCGATGCTGCAGTCCACCGATCCCAGTGGAAAAAGGGAAGAATCGTTGCTGTTATAACTGGACGAGACGGCCAGGTACGGTCTGCAACCGTGAAGACAGCAGCTGGAGTATTTCGTCGCCCATCATGTATGTTGGCAAAGCTGGATTTGAGTGAATCTAAGGAGGATTAGATTCACGGTGGCGGGGATGTTGCGGAGGATTCCGCTTGATTTTGAATTTAACGTTTAATTTGTAACTGCCGCCTCAGTTAAAATTTGCAACTGCTATAATTTGAATTTAAATCAGTATTTAACAGGCTGAGATATTGTTTCGTTTTCACGTTTCTATTTTTTGATATTTCTATTGATGTAATGTACGGTCACATTAGTAGTAAGCTGTCTATGTATCGATAATTGTATGAGTTAGTCTTTGAAAAGCGGCGGAGAGAAACGAAGCGTATGTATTTATCTTATTCTTAAAACACTTTGTAATTGTCATTATTTCATAGGAAATAAAACCACCCCTCACCTATTCTATATTAAACACACACATCAAATTGGAGTCGTTTTATACGCATATCTCCCCGTTTTGGATTCAACAATACTAAAGTCGTGCAAATGTATGTAACAGGCAGAAGGAATCATTTCCGACCATATAAAGTATATATATTCTTGATCAGCATCAACAGCCGAGTCGATTTAGCTTTGTCCGTCTGTTCGTCCGTCTGTCTGTATGAACACCTAGATCTCAGAGATGGTAAGAGATAGAGGTTTGACATGTATGGGACAAATGATTCTTTTATCTGCACGCAGATCAAGTTTGTTTCAAATTTTGGCCACGCCCCCTCCCGCCCCCACAATTTGGATAAAACGTTATATCTCCTACAGTTTTAAAGATAGAGGATTCGTACCTTCTAAAGATAGTAATTAGCAAAATTAATCGATTTGCCAAAGAAATTATAAAGATCGGATGAACGGTTCTCAAGTTATAAGCAAAAAAGTGAACCAAGCCCTCCCCGCCACCACCCTAAAAAATGTTGCATACTTTTTGGATGGTCACATTAAGGAACGCGGGAACACTGTTAAACATGTTTTTTCATGAGTAACGGGTATATCGAAGTCGGTTAGAGCCGACTTTAACTTACGCTCTCGTTCAATAAGACGAAGGCCAAAGTAGCCACAGCCGATGGGAGCAACGTGATATGTAATGGAAACGCAGAAAACAGCTGCAACAAATTAAACATTGGTAACACAAAATCTAAACTTAGAACTAGGATATCTCAGCACAAATCAGACTACTAACTCAGACATCAAACAACCATACAACAAAAAACGGCGCTTGCGACGCACTGTATGGAGAGCGGACACTCGCCGAACTTTGAAGCAACAACAATCGTACAGCAAGAAAACCACTACAGCAAACGCATCACTCTAGAGAGGTTATATATTATTGACGCACACACTGACAAAAGGCTTAACTACAAATCGGACAGAGAAAACTGTGCGCACCTATACAGACACTTACTGACCAAACAATAACTCAGTTTCCAACTCCATGTAAAACAATGAATGTAAAAATGTTTTGTGCTTTTTGAGAAAATCAATGTTACATTGTAATTGGAAATTGTTTTTGTAGTGTCCTTGAAGATGGTTACAGAAGAGCAACCGAAATATATTGGAAAAAAAATTATCATCTGTGTGTTTTTTCTTTGACCTCGAGCCCGCAATACTCAAGTTCTTTAATAAGTGAACATTAATGTTAATGCTCTGTTAATTGATATAGGTAAAAGCTTTCATACACTTCTTCGGTTATTAACCTAATAATCTTTTTTATTCAATAAATACTAAGTTCAAATTTAAAAAGATCTGGAAATATTTACTTAATTATATTATTTAGTTTCCAATATTTCTACCTTGCTAAGCCATCTTTTTTTTATAGAAACATATTTTTAATGAAGATGTCAGATTATTGTTAATTAGAAATGTTGGGAATTTGTTGGTGCACTTGGTTTTGGACTTTCTAACAATTTAATAGGGTTACTTTTCTGCTCTGCAGATAATGACACATTATATTTCGGATCAAGAAATATTGCACAATCGGACAATGTTTGCAACCAACTTCATTTGGCATCCTCATCATTGGGTTTCCCTTTTCAGTTTGTGTCGTTTTAGGCCAAAGCCGAATGTACATGGTAGCAAGGCGTGCTCTGTGTTTGAGGGACCAATTGGGATTGGTGTACTATAAGCTCCTACATCCGGGTGAAACCATCACAGGGCAACTCTACCAAACTCAATTGTCAAATCGGTCAGAGTAAGAGGAAAGGCACCACACAGTAACACATGTTGCGCAGACGGTTAAACAAACTTAAAACGATGAAATGGAAAGTCTTACCCCACCCACCGTATAGACTAAGCATTGTCTCATCCGACTATTATTTGTTTTCGTCGATGACGCATGCCCCGTTGAGGATCTGCACTTTTTATACCCTTGCAAAGGGTATTATAATTTTGCCCAGAAGTTTGCAAAGCATAGATTCATTTCCGACCCTATAAACTATATATATTCGTGCTCAGGTTGACGAGCTGAGTCGATTGATCTTTGTCCGTCCGTCTGTCTGTTTCTACGCAAACTAGTCTCTCAGTTTTAAAGCTATCGGCTAAAACTTTATTTATATTTAATATGTGGAACCGACCGGATCGGATGCCATATCTTTAGCTGCCTAGGACTATCGGTCGAAAACGGGTCTTTGTGAGAAAACCTTTTTGTTTTTAATGTTAACGTGCCCAATCCGTTATTAATATTATACGCTTTTACGCAAATTTGGAAGTTTTGGTCAAAATCGGATGACTATTCTTAGATAGGTCGAAAGTGTGTTTTATTTAGTAAAATTGTTTGTTTTAATGGTGGAGTTCTTAAACTCTAATGTATTAACACATCTGCAAGGGTAAAAAAACTTCGGCAAAGACGAAGTTAGCTTGGCCTTCCCGTTTTCTCCTTTGAGTTGGTATCCGGAAGTTGCATGTAATCAATATACAACATATTTTTCACAATAAAACTCCCTTCCCTTAAAAGTGTATTATAGTTTTATACAGAAACTTGCAAAGCATAGAAGAAGAATATATATCTCTCACTTACTTCAATACTGCCATCACTCAAAAAATACTATGTTTGTCTTAAAGAAGAAATATTCGGTGTATCGTTTTCTATATATTCAATATATTATATTGTATAAAAATGTCATTTTGATATCTGCTTAGAGAAGGCATTACTTAATCCCTTCTTTAATGCAAATTCGTTTAAATAAATGAGGTGTGTGATTAGAAAGAGAATATATTTATTGCATTTATTTCAGTTTTGCACAAGGGTTATATTTGTATTGTGGATGTTTGTCGATGTACATCGAAATTTGATTTGTTTGTTAAAAATGTTTATTGTTGCAAAATTGTTTAATGTTTTTTGTGCGTAAGCAACAGCGTATTGTGCGTGCAGTAATGGTTAGCGTAGCGAGCGACAGATAGCGACACTGATATTGCAAGCCGAGAGAAGCATAGATAAGCTTGTTTGCAGAATTTCGGTTGCCAAACATCTATGGCTAAACAAAAGTTGTATGCATATAAATAGATTAACAATAGATAGATAAGCAAAGCCAACAAAAGCTGCCACAAAAGGGCAGTTACGTCAAATTTGAAATAAATAATTTGAAGAGTATCTATATCTTTGATACTTTCGATAAGAATATGTCGCTTTTTCATTTTACAGGTTTATTTTATTGTTAGTGCAAGACCGTCATATCTCAGTTGTATTTTAGTCAATTTTAGTAATCTTAGTAGGCCGTGTGTGGCCCTGTGGTTAGTGTGCTGGGCGGGAGGTCGTGGGTTCGATCCCGCCTCTGAACATCTAAAAATAAAATTTTTTTTCTTTCTTTAGAAGAATAGCTTTTACACATACGGTCACCTTCCCCAGCTATTGGCGCCAGCTGTGAAGTATCTAGCCATGAAAAAGCAAATTCTCAAGCTTTGCCGTTCGGATTCGGTGTTAAACTATAGGTCCCTTTCTCTTGTGCGAAAAATTTAAGGCACACACGCCAAGAGATTGTGAGAAGCTTGGCTTGGCCCCGTTGGAGGAGCTGTCAGTCAATTTTGTTCAAAGATCCTTCAGTTTTCAGTTAAATCAACATTTTTTAAATTTTTTTAATGAGAATTTTAATGTTTTAATGTAAAGAAATATGAAATATCTCGTGATTAAATCGATTAAGAACTTTAATCGTGTTTTTTACAAAATCAAATATGTTGAAGCGAGTCGATTGAGCTTTATCCGTTCTTCCGAAAGATAAATGGAAGGCTTAAAATAATATTTAAGGACGTCAGCAAGCCGAAATAAACAAACATGCTTGATTCATTCGGCAAAGCTGAGCTTGCAACTGAGTTTAAAGATCAATCTAGTGATTGTTGTGCTCACGTGGAAAATTGTTCAGCTTCATGTGTGCGCGCACCCTAAGGTTTGAGGCTATCGAGCTGAAATTTTGCATAGACTGCATTTTTATTAATATTTCAGAACAGCCCGAGAAATGAGAAAAACTTTTTTGTTTTCAATGTAAGCGTTCTTAAATTCGGCCATTTGATATTTGAAAACTAGTCTGCAAAATATGATCGAAATCGCTAAACCTCTTCCAAGCAAATTCCAACCGAATTCCAATTCTTAGGTGCCTCAGAAATTTCTTTTGGTTGGTTTTAAACCTCTAATGTTTTGTTAGATTTTGCAAAGCTCTTTTCTCACTAGCGCCTTTTGTCGAAGTGTCAGCTAGCGGATTAAGGGATGGAAACTAATACCTCATGTTTGGCGCCAACAAATTTTTAAATTTTGCATTAGATTGGTCGAGAATGCGACTCTCAAAATCTCTAGAGATTTCTGTGGCACCCCCGTATATGAAATTTTTGACTACGTCAGTTAATAACTAACAAATATATTTAAAATAAAGTTGAGAAAACTGTATTCTAACTGGGGAAAACATGATAATTTTATTTTGACTTTTGTAAATTCAAAATATTTACTTTACGAGATATGAAATTGTAAATCCCTATCAGAAACTTCAAAGTGCAATAAGAAGAAAGCAGCAGCTATCCAGAACAAACCCATTCAAGCTTTTTATACCACCATACCCTTCATCATTGGTTCATCTTGGACAGGATCAGGTGTTTAAAGTATTTGTAAAATTAACTATAATAGAATTTCGAAAAACAAAATCAGTGGTTTTTCTCGATATTTTAAGTATCGATTTTCGAAAAACTGGGCAAGGACAATAAATAAATTATGATCCCCTGGCTCGTCCTGAAAGGCATCCACCGTTGATCGAGACAAATCTTTGCGTTCACAGGATCGAATATTCGACCATATTATTAGTGAAATTGTCAGAGTTTGAAATAGTGGCATTTAGTTGAATCAGTGAACTCCGTGTAAATTTCTTAGGGTCATGCTTTACTTGAATATGCCTTTCAATTCTAGAAGAAACTTAAAAACACATACATAAACTCATCATTTTGCAAAATTCACATTTATCCTTATGCTTGACGTGCGATTTCCACCATATGGAAAATCGCTTTTCATGTTTTAGTTTCTGGAGCAAAGCACAAATAACAAATCGTTCACCACATGCCGCCAAATAAACTTTGCAAATTTTTAATTATCATTAAGCCGGCACTCAAACACTCGCTCTCGAAATTATGTATGTATGCATAAATAAACAAACTGTTAACGGTAAACAAATGTAAATTCAAAAGACAAGTTGTAAATTCGACTTCGACAGGTTTAGAGATGTCAATGAAGACAGCGAAGTCAACGCGGCGTAGGCTAAAATCATACTGAAGCAGTAATTCAAGTATACAAGAGAGCTCTGTCGCTGCTTCTGTTTCTGTTCGGTCTCTGCCTTTGTGGCAAAATGAAGATGCTACACAGCAGAGACGACTACGACGCCTCCGCCACGACATTGGCACTTGCTCCATCAACAACAACTACATAGTACTAAAGGTGAAGGCGGGGGATGGAGATGGTTACTTTTCTTGAATACACACACGCACAACTTTTTCCCTTTTGCAGAGATACACACACACACACACGAGTACATACTTTTCCTGGCGATTACAACCGAAATGCAATTGATTGTTTCTTTTCTTATTCCATTAGTAGGCAATGATTGCGTTGCGCCACAACACACAGCACAAGCAAACACTAAACTTAATAATAAGTCAATAATTAAATTTTATTGTAATTATGTTGAAGCGCTACGGAAAAAAACGTAGTTAGCGTTCTCCGCCTCGCGTTATAATGATGTTGTACGTAAGCGGGATGGCTATAGTGCAGAATTGAGCAACAAGCAATTTGTGTGTGAAGTAGAGATGTGCTCGGGCTGTGTTTGCACGCACGCACGAACCTTGGCAGCAATCAGGGTACACGAGCTGTTCTTATTTAATTGCATCAGGGGAAAATCTCTTTTCTCTATTAAAGGTTCGAAGTCGGTTTTAAGTTTCGAAACAGTGACACTTTTTTTTATTTTAGGACACATTTAAGCACCGCTAAGGGTATACGTTTAAGATATATCACTTTTAAACCTCATGCTCAATTTAATAATATACTATTTGAAGAGAAACTAAAATATTTCTAACATTTTCTATCATACATAAATTGGTATTTTAAATATAGGCTTTAATAATTACACAGCCCGAATGTTTTTGTTTTTTAAACAATCACAGCCGAAATGAAAAAGACGAATCGAAACAGTACCAATGGCACCCATTCTGTTGCTGATTTTTCATCTTCAATAAAAACCAAGAAACACTTTAGTATTCGTTCCGGTGCTTGGTTTAAAAGGAGTAAATTTGGCAAACGGTTTCAGCTGCATTGTTAGTCACTCTTTGGTGTCCTCAGTGAGATTTTCTCACAATCCAAAATAAAAAGCTATTATAAATCGTGCGTGCGTGTAAACAGCTTCAAAGCCCATCTCCAACTAGAAGAGAGCAGCTATAGTGAAATTTTGTCTTTGGCGTTGCCAGACTGTTGCAAACACATTTACCGTTGGCTATTTCAAAAAATTGTAATTTTTTTTTCGTAAAAACTATGCAACCAAAAGCAGTCACTCCCACTGCAAATGATTAAGGCCCGATTCTAGCTGAAAGATTTTATGGTTTGGCCATGTAATTTATCTTATGGCAGCAAGCTTCTCCAACTCCAATTGCCAGGCAGCTCGTTAAGGCGGTCACAAAGCAAACGCATTATCATCATCATCACCCCACCCCCTTCCTTACAACACGAAGCGCAGCTGCTTTTGTTGGAGCATACCACACACACTACACACAGACAAACATTTGCCGGTCATCATCATTAGGTTGTGCTGCGGCGGCAGCCCCAAATGCGAACGTCATTAGCGTCAGGCTAAATAACAAAAAATGATAATGTTGCTTCGGCTTTGGGGTAATCATCATTAAATGGCACATCAGGCCTCAACTTGGAGGGGCAACGCGGAAGAGCATTTACCACCCGCAATAGGGGAAAACAGAGGGAAACAAGGTCACCACCAATATTTATCTGCCATCATAGTGCGAGTTTTACATACCAAAATTGTGCGTTTGAAAACTTAATTCGTATTTATTAACCTAGGACCTAGGTCGATTTCATTCAAAGTTATAGGCAGGCTTAGCATATCTTTTTCGGCAGCCTTCTCGACCACACAACACACACATGTAAAAATCGTAGGTCACACTCCGAAATTTCTGAGCATGGCATCTTAAGGCCCAAATAAAGTGCTTATGGATCCATTTTCAAAGAATATTTGGGTTCTAACCTTAAAATTAAAAAAGTTTTTATACCAGATATCCAGAAATATGGCTATTCAATCACCAAGGTAGAAATGGTATAGCGACATCCTGACGACACATCTCCATCCAGTACATTTTGCCGGCGGAGATGTTGCTTTTTTAGAAATGTCGCTTTCAACGTCATAGCTCCGCCATGTTACAGCAACGACATATATCCATCGAAGATTTGTCGATTGGAAGACGGCAGAGCTGTGTTGTTAACCCGTAGAAATTTGTGAGATTTATAAAGAAATAGGGAGATCGGTGAGTATTCTTGTGTTGTTAGGAGAGTACTCTTTATAAACGTTCCTACACTCCATTTTAAAGAAAAATCTTCTAATAAAGATATTAAACAGATTCCAAGGAGTCCTGAATTGCAAATTTCATTAATCTAGATTCTAGAACGAAATTTTGGCATTATTACGTCAAAAATTATTATGGTCCAGAAAAGGCATTTTACAGTTAATTTTAAGGAAAAGTCAGCTTCTAGTCAGATCTTCGCCAGCAAAGGTCGAAATTTGTGGGAATTATGAATGAGTCTATAATCTGCCTATTAGAGCCCTGCACAAGCTCACACTAAATCATGTTAACAGTAGGCAATCACACTGTGAACACTCATCAAACCGATTCATATATGTCAAAACGAATGAAGCCTTATTGAATTATTTAATTTCATTTAATTCAAAGATTCATTGAGTCAAAGTTAACCTGCCATGTGATTCTTGTCATCTCGTATGTCTCGGTCTCACACTAGTTTCAGTTCGTGTTAACAGTGTTGATTTTCGTTATTAATACGCCTACTAATTTGTTTTGTTATTTAAAAAAAATGGAGAAAACAGTTCTTGTAATAAAAGTTTATAATAAGTTTAAAATTGCACATGAAACAAGAACATATATTAGTTTATTTGATTTATAAATATGGTAACCATAGAGTCATGAATAGCTGTAACGGGCAAATAAATAAGAATCGCAATATTAATATTTTTATCCTCCTCAGTATTTTTAAGAGGATTTACTAATAAGTCAGCCACGGAAAGTAATTTAAAACATTCATTATGATCTTGACTATATTCTTTACCATTGGTCATCCATGGTTTTCATCGCGGTTCAGTATTGTCATAATCATGAATATATAAGTGTGTGGTCATTTGTCGCCTTGCACTTCTGTTTCTTAAGCACTTAGCGGTTTTTCCATGGAGTTCCTTCAGCTTTTAATTGCGCTTATACGCTTTTTACCTTGCAGAATTTTCCTCTCTTGGTTGGCTGTGATGTTTGTTTGGCATTATTAACATTTTTGAACCTCTTTGGTAATTTTCTTCTCGCGATTTCATGATTTGGCAGTCACGGATAGTGGTTTGAAACATTCTTACGACCTTGACTGTATTCTTTACCATTGGTTATCCAGGGTAATTATCGCGGTTCAGTATTGTCATAAACATGAATATTTAGATGTCATTTATCGCCTTGCAGGTCTGTTTCTTAAGCACTTAGCGGTTTTTTACCATGGAGTTCTCGCTTTTAATTCCGCCTGGTATTTATATCTTTGCACAATTTTCCTCTGGATGGGTGTGGTGTTTGTTTTGGCATTATTTTTGAGCCTCTTTGGTAAGTTTC